>JAADYG010000330.1:0-33672 GCA_023338115.1 Phytopythium boreale
AAAACACGAGTGCTGTGGTGGTACTCTGATGCGGAGAAAATTCCTTTGGCTCTGGTGAAAGGAGAGTAAGTTTCGTGTAATTTACAAGCGGTGCTTGAAGGGGTAAAAAATCCGGACGTAATATGCCGGACTATACTACTCACCAGAACGGCGGCGCATGCTTCCTCTAATGACCCTATTGACGCTGCCCGGGGTCCGCCTTCCGTACCCGGGCGGGTTCATTGGTGCTGCCAATATCACCACGAAGAACCTTCTAAGGCCGTCGGACAACGCAACGACACCGATCTGTCGAGGCTCCCGGCCACGGACACAGACAGAAGCGCATCGAATGGGTTAACAATTCGAAGGTTGGGCGGTCTTTGGTCGATTGCCTGAGATGGCCAAGTTGCCTGCTTTCGTACGTCGCTTTGCCTGGACGTATCGGCTCGCATTTGCGCCATGATGCCAGTTCGTGAGAGGCAATTGCTCGTCTTCCCCAACGACTTGATTGATACCCTTCCCGTCGATTGCTTGATCTAAAGACCACATCGGCCGCACTGACCGCAGATTACTCGTCTTGCTCGACGGCATTAGGCCGAGCAACGGAGGGCTCGGCGGCCGCGAGCCTCATACGAATCAACCAAGAGGAGTCATTTCCCAATTAACCGAGTACAGCTCACTTCCAACAACAAACTCAACCGCGGCAGCACCAGTCACGACAATGAACAAACCTTTCAGCGTCTTCCTTCTGGCGGCGACCACTTCCATGGCCTTCGCGATTGGAGACGCCGCTGAGGTCGGATCGCCATCTCTTCGAGCCACGGCAACGGAGAGCGAGATGGCGCGCGCATTGATAGAGGGGATGAGCCAGGCGCGTCCACTTCCCGACGAGCACCGTCACCTCCTCCTGCGACTACTCGTGGCCGACGGAGACGAAAAGGCCGTGGTCCTTGACGGGAGTGTGACCACCGACAGCGAGGCTACGAGTGGCAACAGCACCGACCTGCCAACCCTATTGGCCTCGGATACGGACGGGAGCGCGTCGACCTCCGCCAGCAAGTTCGAATTCGTGTGTTTCTGGCGCCCGGCGCCAATCGGCCAGAGGTGCTACAACTTGTAGGCGAGACAGTCGGTCGGGTGGATGCGACGATGGCAAAATGCCGTCACCGGCACCACTGGCGTCTCAGTTTCCACTACCGAACGCCCTAACTGGAGCCTTTGAATGGCTTCTCTTCTAATCACAGCTGAGCGCAACTTCTTCGTCCACTTCCAGTATTGACTCGCAGTTGTTGGCGATCAAACCATGGCACAAACCCGTTGATCACGCCGCCAACGCCCCACTAGGTAAACGACAGTGGGGCTGCTGCGACTATATGACGGTCAGCGCAGCACAATGCTAGTACAGTATTCCCTCTGCATCGACTGGAGCGCGTTGAGTTGAAGGTGCGCGATCCTGTTGTTTGATTGGTCTATCAATTCGACGCGAAATTGACTGTCCCGATGCTCGTGAACTCCGTGTTGATGGCCTTCCTCCGGCTCGTAAGATCGGCACTGATACTCGTTGTAGGTGCCAGAAGCCTTCATCAGGCCGTCGGTGGCGCAGACAATGGAGAAATCTGTGGTGGCAAGCTGTATTTCGACTCAAGACGCCCGATGCTGTAGCTAGAGTGGTTGGACCTTTTTAGAGACATTTCGAGTGTACTTAGTACCTCATCGGCGGTATTAGCTCGAAATAGTCGATTACCTGGCTTCCGATGCTACGATGCCGGTTTACCCAACGGTTCGTGCCTGCCAATGCCATCGGCCACAGCAGGCTGGAGGTCTATGGGTCATGTGGTACCGACTCACACGGGTGAAAATGATACAATATCTCGAATAGGCCCGGTGTCTATTGTTCGATTCCTGCTGTCTGGGATGACACGTTTGTACCAACAGATACGGCCAGGCAACCTGTCCACCCTAGAAGCACTGCGCTCATCCACGGTTCATCGCTGCGGACGCAGTGCACATGTCTCGCTTCGACCCTCCAGAGGCGTCGCGAGGACTCTGTGACGTGTGAGCTTTGGTTTGATTGACGGCGAAGATCCCCGCAGCAAAAGGGACCAGTGGCAGTCGGTCTTCTTCCCCGGTTTCTTGACCGTCGATTGCTTGATCCATAAACCGCAATGGCCGCATTTGTTACGGTGTTCTCGCCTTGCTGGGGGTTTCGACCAATTTCACGGCATCCGGCCGAGCAACGGAGGGCTCGGACATCGCGAGCCGCACCCGGCTCCAGGGAAGCGGGTCACTATCCAATTGCCCGACTACAAGTCACTTCCGACAACACCAAAGACCCCACCAGGCCCGTCAATGAACAAGCCGTTCAGCGTTTTCCTCTTGGCGACGGCCGTTTCCATGGCCTTTGCGACCGGCGCCGCCGCCGAGGCCGGAGCGTCGTCGCTTCGAGCCACTGCGCCAGAGTCCGATATGGCGCGCGCGTTGATGGAGGCGATGGCCCAAGCGCGCCCTCTGCCCAACGAGCATCGCCACCTGCCCGGGCGAGGCCATCGGCCGGCTGAATGCGCATTAGCGAGTCAAGCGTAAGTATTGACCCTGCTGCCACCCCTGTGACAGTCGAGATCCACCCGCTGATTGGTCGAAAACGCGCGGTAGGAGCGTTTTTCTGCCGCATTTACTCGCTTCTCATCTTTTTAACCAATCCAAACGTCTCAATTGAAGACTGAACAAATTACATTGGTCATAATTGGAGATTCACTTCCAACATCAATTTGGTGAGCTGTTGAATGCATACCGCCTGCTCGTCGACGAGCTCATGGGACGCGGACGGCACACGCGACTGGTGCCGCATTTCTCGACTTTCCCCGCACTGCCGACAGACCGACAACCAGAGCTCCATTAGCTCCTTCATCGCTTCGTACTAGTCATCATGAACAAGTCCATCGACCACACGCTCCTCAAGGTGAACGCGACGACCCGAGGGCAGAGGTGGATCCTTGATCACTAACGCTTGCGTTGCTGCTATGTCTGTCTGAAAATGAAATAAAAGGCCGACGCGGAGCCGGCGCAGGTGCGCGAGCTATGTATTGAGGCGGCGCAGTACTCGTTCTGCTCCGTGTGCGTCAACTCCTCGTACGCGTCGTACGCGCGTCAGGTGAGTCTCACATCGTAAAGCCAGGCGATAGCAGCGAGCGGTCAACGAACTGGACGCCTGTGCCGTAGGCGCTGGACGAGCTGACGCCCGGCACGAGCCACGTCAAGGTGTGCTGCGTGGTCGGGTTCCCGCTGGGCGCGTGCACGTCGGCGACCAAGGCGTTCGAGGCCCGGGAGGCGCTGGATGCGGGCGCCGAGGAGATCGACATGGTGATCAACGTGGGTCGCATGGTCGCGGGCGAGCACGACTACGTGCTGCGCGACATTTGCGCCGTCGTGGACATGTGCAAGACGCGCGGCGCCATCTGCAAGGTCATCCTCGAGACGGCGCTGCTCTCGACCGAGCAGATCCGCAAGGCCAGCGAGCTTGCGATCGCCGCCGGCGCCGACTTCATTAAGACCTCCACCGGCTTCTCCACGCGAGGTAAGTGGTCATCCGCTGTAGGGTTTTGCTGCGTACTAGTGGGTCGGTGGTCACTGACTGTGCTGGGTTAATGCTATCGCAACGGCAGGAGCGAGCGAGGAGGACGTGAAGCTGATGACGAGCATCGCGCTGCCCGCGGGCAAGCAGGTCAAGGCGAGCGGCGGCATCCGCTCGGCCGAGGACGCCAAGAAGATGGTCGCGCTGGGCGCCACGCGCCTCGGCACCAGCGCCGGCGTCAAGATCATGCAGGGCAGCGCCAGCGACGCCGCATACTAGACGTCAACCCGTTTCGAGCAGAAGTACGACCGCAAAGTTCCCGTCCTCTCCTGGCCTCCCCTCTAGACGTTCGTAGTGACTAATGGCAGCGACTCTTGCAGCTTCTCTCTGCGTCTTCACGTGGCGAATGGCGCTGTAGACGTTCGTCTACCGGTCGATGGACTCGGTTAGAGCTTTTCGCATCGATTGTCCCCGCCTTGATAGCGTAAATCGCGTGCGACGTAATCGCCCAAAGGATGATGCATCCCACATACTCTTCTCTGATTGGTCAAGCTGAATTACTGGAATCACTATGTCCGGGATTAACTGCTTCTGATGACATTTTTACACTGTATATAATGACTAATGCGACACATTTAGACGGATACAAAGGGCGGGAGCGATTACGTAGCGCTATTTCGACCCCCATCAAAGAGCTCCTCGCGCGTCCTCACAGTCAGTCGCGCATTTCTGGAAGAAGCAGCACCAGCAACAAGCAACAGCAGCGCGAACCGTCTAAGCAAGCGTCATGTTCACGGGCATCATCGAGGAGCTGGGCACGGTCGTGTCCATGCAGGAGCGCGACGACCTGCGGCTGTGGAACGGCGAGACGGGCAAGGGCTGGGAGCTCGTGGTGAAGGTCAAGGTGGCGCTCGAGGGCGCCTACATCGGCTGCAGCATCGCCATCAACGGCACGTGCCTGACGGCCACGTCAATCAACGGCGACTACATCGCCTTCGGCGTCGCCCCCGAGACGTACGCTCGGACCTGATACTCTCCCGGCGCTGTTATCGATCGGGGACTGATGGGAATGCGTTTGCTTGTCTTGTGAACGAACGACCAGGCTGCGGCGCACGAACTTGGGCGAGCTGCGCGGCGGGGACAAGGTGAATGTGGAGCGGTCCGTGGGCGCGGCGGACCGCAATAGCGGGCACTTTGTGCAGGGCCACGTGGACGGCACGGGCGAGATCGCGGGCTTCACGCGCGACCACGACTCGCTCTGGGTGCGCATCCGCACGCCGCGCGAGATCCTGGCCAACATTGTCCAGAAGGGCTACGTGGCCATCGACGGCACGAGCCTCACCGTGTGCGAGGTCAACACGCGCGAGGGCTGGTTCAACGTCATGCTCATCGCGCACACGCAGAACCACATTGTGCTGCCGCTCAAGAAGGTCGGCGACAAGGTCAACCTCGAGGCCGACGTGCTCGGCAAGTACGCCGCGCGCTCGCTCGTGGCCGTCGTCGACCGCGTGGACGCGCTCGAGCAGCGCCTGGAGAAGGCCCAGCGGCTCGCGGTCGTCGGTGCCGGCCTCAGCGCTGTGCTCTCGGTCGCGTGGGTCGTCGCAGCGCTCCAGCGCAAGTGATGCGGCCGTCGACGAGAGGAGATGGTGGAGTGGGAGCGGTAGGCAAAGCAGTCTATAATTTCTATCAGCAGGCGGTAAACACCCATGAGTGCGTTTGTTGTGGTTGTTGTGGTGGTGGTGGTTGTTCCCTTAATAAGGTCTCTCATCTCTCTCTCTTTCTGTCGCTTTGTCTTGAGCGGTAGCTGCTTCCAACGCGCATGACGCTCGCGACCTCTTCTCTACACCTTCGTGGCACTCGCCCACCTCCTTATCATCACGCAATAGCATCCACCAGTCCCCTGCTTCAGCGTCTATACGTCCGTCTTGGGCGAGAAGACACCGCCCGCGAGCAGTAGGTTGCGCGGCGTGAACTGCACGCGGTAGATGGGCGTGTGCTTGGAGCGCAGCGTCTTCAACAGGAAGCGCGACGGCGGCAGGTCGGGCACGGCGCTCGCGCACGCCATCTGCACAGGCCGCACGTATCGCGACCGCTTTGCGGCAGGCGGCGCCGTCCCCGTCGTCGTTGACGACGCCACATGCATGTTGGCCATGGCGCTCGACAGTGAACCGCCCGAACTGTTCGCACTAGCGGCGGTGGGCTGCTCCGTGAGCGTCTTCATATCCCACAGGCGAACGGTCGAGTCCATGCCACCACTCGCGAGGACGGCGCTCTCGCGGCTGAAATCCAGCGATGTGACCATCGCCTTGTGTCCAATCAGCGTTTCCAGCCGCTTGCCCGCGTGCAGATCCCAAATGTTGATATACTGGTCGTCGCCGGCGCTCGCGAGGTACCGGCCGTTGCGCGAGAACGCGAGACACCGCACGCCGTGGAAATGGCCCGTGAACACACGTACGCACGTGCCGCTTTGCACGTCCCACAGTCGCACAGTCTTGTCGCTCGAGCCCGTCGCGAGGTAGTTGGCGTTCGGGTGGAACCGCACGCAGTCCACATCCGACAAGTGGCCCGCGTACACGCGCAGTGGCGTCACGCGGTCCGTACTCCACAGTCGCGCCGTCCGGTCCATCGAGCACGTCGCGAAGTAGTATCCAAGCAGCGGCGCGAATGACACGTCCCACACGGGAAAGCCGCCCGTGTGCCCACGGTAGGTAGCCACATTGCTCTTGGCCGCGAGAGACCAGAGACGCACGGTCGAATCGGCGGACGCAGTGAGTGCGAACCGGTCGTCCGGCGAGAAGTCGGCGCCGTAGACAGCGCCCGAGTGGCCTCGCAGCACCGCCGTCTTCTCGTCCACGTCTGTTGCTGAGTCAAACCCGTTCCCACCATGCTGGTGGTGGAATGAACCGCCGGTCGCGGTGCCCAGCGGCTGGTCATCGTTGCGCCAGACGCGGAAAGACGCGTCGTCGCAGGACGCGCCCACCATAGTCACGTCGTCGCTGAAGCACATGTTGTTGACGTGGACAGCCGAGTTGAGTAGCGTGAAGCACAGCGCCGACGGCAAGCTGCTCTTGTTGACGGCAGCACGCACGCGCAAGTCCTCGAGGACGTGCGCCTTCATCTCGCGGGGCATCCGCAGCACAAGCTTCTCCATGATGTCGGCGTTGAACGGCGACTTGCGATCGGGAAGCGGGCCCGTCTCTTCCAATGGGCCCTTCCTGTGCAAGTGTGCGGCATCGGCGCCAGATCCGAGCTTGGAGCGCTTGTGCTTTCGTTGCGCATCGGCCGACGCGCCTGCTGATCCTGCTGCCGTGCTTGCTCCGCCCGCCGGCTTGTCGCTTGCTCCACCAGTCGACTTGCTACCACCGCTGCTGGACTTGTCGTTAGCCTTGGACGACGCGTCACCAGCTGATGCACTTGACGACGCGTTCTTCTTGTCTCCATCCGCCCCGGCGGCGCCGCTTCCCGCACCACTTGCGCCGTCCGCTCCGCTGCTCCCCGCTCCATTTCCAACACTACTGGACACGCCGTTGGACGCAGAACTTCCACTGGCACCGGGGGCTCCATCGCCATTGGTTGTCGCGTTCCCCGTGCCGTCTCCATTTGCGTCAGAGCTCGCAGGCACTTTTCGTTCGGGCAGGATGCCCCATTTAATCGGAAGCGCGTTCAGGTTTTCCAGCGTGATGCGGCCGTTGACAGCGCCGATACCAGCAGCACGACCGCCCGTCGCAGCGCGCACCATGTACTCTGCGTCATACTTCCCGCTGCCAGGCGTCAGCACCGCGGCGATCTCGCTCTCGTTCGGGTGGTCCGACACGGCAACGACCTGCGCGACCTCGTCGGGGGACGTATACCCACTTGAGTGCTGGTTGGTCGGCTCCAGGTTGTTGACTAGGCCAACGGGCACCGCATCCTCCGAGTCTTCGTCCAGTTGATGCACAGGGATGCCCGGCGAATGGTTGGTAGCGTTCACCACCAGGTTCACGCGCTCGTTGAGGATCGAGAGCAGCAGGAAGAGCCGCGCCTGGCTCAGGAACGACTGCAGCAGCTCGAACGAGAGCAGACTCAGCTCGACCGAGAACTTGCTGTGCAGCACGAGCCCGGCGTACTCACTCTCGCGCACGTGCTGCGGGGAGAAGATCATGCCGAGCGCGCGCAGCTCCTCGAGGTGTAGGCGCTTGTGGTCGGGCGCGAACTTGTGGAAGAAGCGCGTCGCGTGCTCCGCGTACCCCTTGGCCATGAGCTCCAAGAAGCAGTGCACGAACAGCGGGAACGCCACCGCGTGCAGCTCGTACTTGTACAGGTCGAGCGAGTTGCAGACCCAGTCCAGCAGCTTGCCGTACGCGTCGTCGTACGCCGCCGGGTCCCCTCCTGCCACGCCGTAAAAGAGCTGCACAGAAGCCACACACGTTATGCGCATCGTTAGCGGATGCGATCCCTCCGGTGCCGATAGGATGCTTCCAATCACTATGGCTGGTACGTACGAGGTGGTTGGCGGCGCACGCCTCCGTGTCGAGTCCGAGCGTCTGCGCGTACTTCTCGAGCGTGACGCCGTCGATCGTGCCCTCTTGTTCGTCGCCCAGCAATCGTCTCCGGGTCGCCTCGCTCGTACTACTATTGCTTCTGCTGGTGATCCCGTCAAAGCTGACGCTTCTGTTCGGCTCGCTCTTGAGCGCGTTGCCCGCGGGCGCGACCTGGTACCCGCGCCGCCGCAGGTACTGCAGCAGCAGCTCGTCCATGACGTTCTCGATCGATCCGTCCTCTCGCCGCCGGCTCAGCGGCGCGTCGCCCGCGTCCGTCGCCGTTCCTGTTCCTGTTGCTGTTGACGACGTAATGGACGCGATAGACGCCGCAGAAAGCGCGCCATTGTTTGCAAGCGCCGCTTCCGGCGTCGCCAGAGCCTGGACAGAGGGAAAGCCGGGGCTCAGAGCGCCGGGAGCGCCCACTGGCGCCGTCGACGGCGACCGATTCATCCCGAGACGTCCCGCCCTTACCAGAGTATCGGCGAATGGATAGTGTGGGGAAAGTAACCGGGGGAGCGAAGCGCGGGACGCAACCGGCCGCGTTTCCAACGACCTTCGCGCAACATTTTACGATTTAAGGTGCATCACACTAACGTTTGCCAACTAATATTTCTTATTTTATTTTGCTTATTATTATTTTGACATATTTTATAAAAAATGCATTTGAGCAAATCCCACAAAACGTTGTTACTATAGCCGACAACATCAAAACACGCTACTTCTAAGTGCAGCACATTGCAGCGTAGTACCCGCTTTTGTCTCTGTTTATTTTGTTGTGTTGATCAATTTTCTCGCCACTTCAACTGCCCTCCCTCCTCCACAGCCTGCCGCCGCCCTACCTTGAGGGTCTCGCATACAAACGCCCATACATTTCGCTGCTACAGTAAATGCGCGCAGCTTGCCCCTTACATCAGAAAAAGTATGACGCTGTACACACACGTACATTCGGTAGAAGGGACGGGCGCCTGCCCTCCGTCCCTCTCTGTGCCCATCCAACGCTCATGTTCAGGTGTAGAACGCCCTCCCTCCCCTCCCGTTCCCTCCCGCTCCTGCGCTCTCCCGTCGCCATTCCCCAACGCGATCGGCCGGCGCAACTACTCCTCACGACCCACCCGTCGGTCTTCACTACTCTACGCACTCTACGATGGGCAACAGCAGCAGCAGCGCCAGCTCCTCGTCCGAGCTGTTCGTCAAGCAGTCGCCGGACGTGCTGCTGCTCGTGTTCCCGCTGCGGATGCTCTGGCACGCGCTCACGCGGCGGATGAACGTGCTGGCGACGCGCTGGCCGGACGCAAAGAGCGAGAAGAGCGAGCCGCAGGCAGTCGTCGTGGCGAGCGGGCTCGTCTTTGGTGAGACGCCGCGCTTCCGCCCGAGCGAGCAGGCACTCTACTTCTCCGACATGCTCAACAAGCAGATCCTCAAGTACTCGCTCCCGACCAAGAAGGTGGAGGTCGTCTACGAGGACCGCGAGGACTTTGTGTCGGGCATCGGCTGGCTGCCGGACGACACGCTGCTGGTCGTGAGCATGCAGCGGCGTCAGCTGATCGCCGTCAACCCGCCGGCCAAGCGGTCGACTGAGGCGCCGCGCGTCTACGCTGATCTGAAGGAGGTGACGCAGTACCGCGCCAACGACCTGGTCGTCTCGAGCTCGGGCCGCGCGTACGTGGGCAACTTCGGCTTTGACCACGCCAAGTTCGACACGTGCTGCACCACGACGCTCGTGAGCGTCGACCCCGACACGCAGAAGGTGCGCGTCGAGGCCACCAAGATGCTGTTCCCCAACGGCGCCGTCATCACGCCGGACGGCAGGACGCTGATCGTCGCCGAGACGTTTGGCGGGCGGTTGACAGCCTTCGACGTCGGAGGGGACGGCGCGCTGTCGAACCGCCGGGTGTGGGCGGACGTCGGGTGCCCCGTGGACGGCATCTGCCTCGACGCGGAAGGCTGCGTGTGGGTCAGCGTGCCGCAGATCGGCATGTACGAGTCGCTGGGCGGCGCGCTGCTTCGGGTCGCGGAAGGCGGCGAGATCCGCAACATGTTCGGGCTCAAGCGCAACGGCATCACGCACGGCGTGATCGCGTGCCAGCTTGGAACAGACGCCAGCACGGGCGAGCACCACCTGTACTTCCTCGAGGCGCCGTCGTGCAAGGATGAGGACGTGTTCAAGCACGGCCACGACAAGCCCACGCGGCTGGGTGAGCTCAAGGCTATCCGCGTGCCCGTCGGCTCTGCGCTCATGCCGAGCAACCCCAAGTACTGTGGCGGCTACTGCTAAACACGCAGGCAAAGAAACATCGATGAGATGCGTAGCAGTGCAATGTGGTAAAACGACGGCGGTGAACATACAGCACGCCCTTGAACATGTTGAGATGCACGTTGGTCGGGCATCGCCTACGTACGATCGAGTCCAGCATTGCAGGAGATGGTGGGTATTGCCGTTCGACTCGACATTTTGCTACAGTATTGATGCTGGACGATTATCAGCCCCTACTTCAAGTTCAACCTGCTCAGACATCGAATGCCGACCGCGATAGTTATACATGTACGTGCTATTCTCTGACAGCACCCTGCGCCATACATGACCTGCCTGCTCGGCTACGGCTCTCTCCCTTCCTCGCTCTTCAAGTCGACCGATCGTCGGCCCAACTCGGTGTTCTCCTTCGGTCCGTCAGTCTCAGCTAGTCGCCAAACCGCCACGGGCAACAGTAGCAGCACCTCGAGCTCCTCGTCCGAGTGTTCATCAAACAGTCACCGGCTCGCCGCTCATTTTCCCGCTGTGAATGATCTGACACTCGTTCACACTGCTTCGGAACGCGTTAGCGACGCGCTGACCGGACGTACAGAGCGAGAACCTACAGTGCCAACAGCATGCATGGTGGGCACTGGGCGTGATGCGGTGAAGCACGAAGGCGGAAATATTCCTTTGGCACAGTAAGGTCATTTGAATATTTATGTTATTGGCGGTGGGTCAGGTTGAGCCGCCTTCCATCGGCGGTCACCTTGTTCCTGCTACCTGCAACCAGTTGCTTCTACTCGATACTGTAGCGTCGAGTCCCTACAGTCTACGCGAAGCGCCCGCCGATCGTGTTGTGTGTGTTGACAGCGGACGGCCGGCTGCAGTTGGAGCTGGCGGTCGAGTGATGCGAGGCCATCGAGGACGTCGACCCGAACTCGCGGTCGTACAGATGCATGACGGTCGACGTCTCAGTATCACGCGCCGATAGGCCAGCGTCAAAGTCAATGTCCAGGATCTCGGGCGGCGCGATGGACATGCTGCTCGCAAGCTTGTCGAACAGTTCGACGCGCCGATAGACCGCGAGTGGGTCGACCATCGCCAGCTCTGCTGTCGCGACTTGCCGAGCGCTCAGCTGCGACGCCGCGTGTGCGCACCGCGTGCAGCACTCGAGCGCCACTTGAGTAACTCGCAGCTCCTTCCCGAGCTTGGCCACTGCCTGTGACGACGGTTGCTGATTTGGGAGAGCCGACCGGGACTGCTCGACGAAGAAGCTGAGCTTGTAGGGCACGCTGCAGCGCGAGCACATGCTGGCCGAGCAGATGCAGCAGCCTTGCAGCTTCTTCTGCTTCTTGTTCTTCTTCATCAGCATGTTCGTGCGGTGCTGCAAGTGCTGGAAGAGCGCCGGCTTCTTAAGGCTCTTGGAGCAGACCGAGCACCAGTCTCCGTCGTTGTTGTCGTCACTGTCGCCGTTCGCGTTGCTCGTGGTGCGGATCGACGCGGCGGTGATGACGTCTGCGTGCGCGCGGTACAGCATCCAGTTGAGCTTCCGCTGCTGCGCGCACTCGACGATCTGGAAGAGCGTCGATACCTTTTCGATCGCGACCGACGTGGCCACGCTCTGCGGCGCGTCACCCGCGAGATCGACTAGCACCTTGGCGAACACCTCGACCGTGCCGTTCACCTTCTGCCGGAACACTTGGTACAGCGCCAGTTTGCCCCGCACGATCTTAAAGTCGTCGAGCGCGGGCACTCCACGCACATCCAGAGAGTGAATAATGTGGTAGCCGACCTTCTCGCTGGCTCCGACAGCACCCGTCGGATTCATTGTCGTCATCCCCGTCGCCTCCAAGAAGACAAAGTCGCGGTGCCGCATCACGCGCCCGGACTTGCCGCTGACCGCCCAGCGGAGATGCAGACCGCGGAACGGATCGTCGGCGTCGGCTGACTTGACTGCCGCGAGGATCGCCGAGTCGACCACGTTGTCATCCACATACGAGGACTTGATCTGTGCCATCGGCTCGCTCTGGTTCACAATGCCATACATGACGTCGTCAAGCTGCGCGTCGAGCGCACCGTGCCAGAGCAACTGCTGCGGCCTCTTCGTCTCCGCCAGTGTGCCGTCGTCGTCGCTACGGCTGCCACTGAACCCGCCGCTGCCTCCAAAGAACCGCGAGCGCGTGTGTTGGGAAGCCTGCGACTGCGAGAACTCGGACATGTCGACGCGAGAGCGAGCGCGGCGCATGCGCCCGCCGATCATGGTCCCTCCGAACGCATTGTTGGAGCTGCTGGCGCTGGAGGAGGCGCGCTCCGCGTACACGGTGACGTTCTGCCGCTGCTTGACGGGTTTCCACTGCTTGTGGTCCGGCACGCCGCCATGGTCGCGCAGAAGCTGGTCAAACTCGAGCACCGTCTCGTTGACGAGACCCTCAGCGAGCGTCGCTAGCGACGTGTGGTCGCGCTCCGACAGACTCAGCGGCGTCGGGAACGGCCTCACGGGCAGAGGGAACTTCATGGCGACGGTGTGTAGTACGACACCAGCGCTGGGCAATTGCTCGCGGCGACGGGTGAGGTAGAGAAATGAACCGACCAGCCAGCGCCCGCAACTGCGCAGTGCCTCTCTATTGCGGTGAGAATTGCTTATGGGGCGGAAGTGGGTGCGATTGCGTCGGCTATCATGCGTGGATGCAATGCGAGTGGCGATGATATGCCACGAGTTGTCGCAGCAGCGTGCGAGTCCAGGTGGCAATCAGTTCGAGGGGCCTCACCGCCGTCTGCTGCTGGTCTATACCAGCGCATTACGTATCACACAGCTATTCTTGTGTAGGGACCGAGAGGAACAAGCGCGAGCCTCGCAAGGAACCAAAGGGAAACATCTGCGGCCGCTCGGAAGAGGCAGACGCTCTGGCTTTCCATTGCTCGTGCTCATCGAGGCGTTTACTAGACGCATGTAAGCTACCGTTATCGGGAGGGAAACACTAATAGTCGCTTGTGGTTGCGCTACTGTAGATGTCTGCATGAACCGAACCGCCTGGGATGTCCACGTCCAGCCTATTCCACCGCGAGACATGACCAGCACGGCATGGTGCTTGCCATGCCTCAGTGTCTATCGGTCGAGAACGGGTCACTGTTTATGAGTAGAGTAAACTCGCCGCCAACACACTCACTCACCCACCATGAGTGACGCAGGCGTGTGGCCTTGCTATTGATGATCCCATGGACGCGCCTTCAACGTGTTTGTAATGGCAATACAGTCCACTGGATTACATGGGCGCTGTGCAGATCCGGATCACCGCAGCGTCTCTTTGTCGGTCCTCGTCCTCCGTCATCAAATGAGATGGCACCGCCACGGACACGCATCACTCGTCGTCCTGGCAATCAGAAGGCATTGCTCCGGTCAGTTCTAGGCACTACGTCATCGGAATCGCGGTGGGGCCAACGCAGCAATGAACACCATGAATGATGATTTCATTTTCTTCTCCTTATAACAAAACAGCATCGATCCGCTCAATACACATGCGCACAATCCTCCGAGGCTGCAGGTCGGAGCGTCCTACTCGCTAGCAGACGACACAGAGCTCGTGAGACGCACGGCCGTCTCGTAGTACACGGATGCGGGGCTTTCGAGCGCCAGCTCGTTCTGCGCGACCTCGAGCGCGCTCGACTGGAACGCCGTGTGCACGCAGCGCGTGCAGCAGTCAATAGAGCGCTTGACGACACCGCGTGACCGGCGATTCAGAAAGCTCAGCTTTTTCGGCACTCGGCAGCGCGAGCAGACGCGGGTAGCGCAAATACGGCACGTCTTGTTCATAAAGGACGTCAGCGGGTTCCTGGACAGGTCCTTGGTGCACACGCTGCAGTGTGTGTTCCCGTCCGATAGCGTCTGCGACGGAGCCTGCGCGTCAGGGCCAGTCGTGTGCAGCACGTACGTGAGCTTGCGCTTCTGGCCGCAGAGCGCCATCGACGGCAGGAAGTTGACCGCCTCGGCCGAGAAGGTCGACGACATGTACGGCGGCACCTCGCCCCGGAGGTCGTACATGACGCGCGAGTACACCTCAACGACGCCCTTGCTCTTTTGACGGAACAGTTGGTGCAGCTTGATGTCGCCGCGCACGAGCTTATACTGCGGCAGCTCTGGGATGCCGGGCAGCTCGACCGACTGCCAGATCTGGAAGCCGATGCGGTCGCCCGTGACAGCGCTCGTCGTGATGCCCGTGTAGTCAATATACACGCCGTCGCGGTTGCGGATCACGCCGGACGCTACCATCGGCGCCAGGTTGTTGACGGACCACTTGACTTGCAGTCCGTCGAACGGCCTGTCGGGCGTCGCCGTCGTCAGTGAGGCCAGCAGCAGCAAGTCGAGACCATTGTCGTTGACGTAGGACGATCGGATCTGGTACGCCTCGGCCGTCTGGTGCACGACGCCGAGCATGAGGTCGTCCAGCTCGCAGTTGATCGTTCCGAAGTACAGGAGCTGCTGAAGAGGCGGCTTGAACACCGCGGTCGGAGCGGCAGGTGGGGCGACAGGGTCCTCGGTGACCGCGCGCGGCTTGTGCGTGCTCGAGGTCTGCTGGAGCGCCACGGCGAGCGCGCACCGGTCCTCGTACACGACGAGGTTCTCCTTGCGCTTGATGGGCTTCCACCGCTCGAGGTCCAGCACGCCATGGTTGCGCTGCAGCAGCGCCTCATACTCGGAGAGCGTGTCGCCGAGGATCTTGTCGGCCGTCATCTCCAGGTCCTTCTTGTCGGACTCGGTCAGCACGAGCGGTGGGAACGGAGACGCAGCCAGCGGGAACTTCATGGTTCGGCTGCTGTATCTGGAACGGTGTATCGCCAAAGTCGAGTCGGGACGGGTGGGGGCGATAGATAGAAGCGTCAAAATACGGAATGAGCAGGTTGCGAAAGCTCCAGGCCCAAGCGCATAGAGGGAGAGCCGAAGGAGACAGTTGCCGCGTTCTTTCGCGTCCCGAGCGACTCATATCGTTCTCTGACACACGGTATCGGTAGATGGTCGCGGGACCTGGTCGGAGGCCGAGGGGATCAGAACGTCATGTCGTTGTGGATATCAGAGAGGCTGTTGTCAGAGACTGCAACGTAGGGAAGAGCGCAGAGACATCGCAGTCGCAGAGAGCATATCAAACTGGACAGTTCAGTACTCCTAGAAGGCATTGACAAGTCGGCACGAGATGAACAGGAAGCGGTAAGACACGAGAAAACATGCGCGCGGATGGTTCGGCCAGGTAACTGCCGCCCATGGACAGCTGGGAGTCCATTATGACACTTTTACGCTTGCAAGGCGAAGCTGTGGCTGGTCAGGCAGACGTTGGAGCGCGAGTGTCGCTCACTCGGGATTTGTCCATTTTTAGCCAATTTCAGGCATTGGACCCGCCCCGCCCGCCACCTGTTGCCGCGTTCTTATGAAGTCGCATTTTTTTTTTCAGTTCAGATGCAGATACATCGCCGAAATGAAGCGACGTGTACTTGGACGTAGTAATGGGCGGGCGATGGACGCGTGCCGCCATAGGGCGGGGTACGCAAGCGCGCCGGCTGCCTTGTGCGTCACAGAGCGGCCAGAAAACCGAGCCGGTCGGTGGAAAATGCTTCGTTAGCCCTGGGTTGGGGGGAGGGGGTCTTGTTGTGTTGAATGTTGTGTGAGGGTACACATCCCCATAGAGCACGCGTAAGTACTGTACGACAATAATACTCGCGAGGGCTACGCCGACCTCAGGCAGGGCTTCCATGACTGTTGCTGTTGAATTTAGGCCTCGTTACAGTACAACATCGCAAAATGCTCATAGAGCTCAGTAGCTAGCGCTCGCTTGCCGGCGACCGCTTTGGTTGCCGTCAGATGCCGTAGCGATCAAACGCGCCAGTGAAATAGTCGCGAATCATGTGGGCTGTATCCTGTTGAAGTTGAACGAGATTGAATCACAAAAGACACCAGGAGCAATAATTGCAAACGCTCAAACAAATATAGTGACGCTCACGAAAATATTGTTAAAAATAGATGTCAAATTATCAGCATACACGTATGAATTATCCCATGGATTATGCAAATCAACGACATTTTACACTCTATAAAGGTAGGACGCAAAGACCCGCCATCGTGATGACCCCGCGTCACATTCGGACGTGCACTTGAACATAGGCGCATCGTAAACGATGATCGTTTACACCTCGAATGGGCCAGTGAATCAAGTGCCTCTGCCAGCCACATCGTCGCGTTCGGGCCTGATGTGCATTGCAGTGCTCAGTACCTTAGGACATGTACATGCTCTCGCCGATTGTCCAGTCGCCCCTTCAGTCCAGTGTGCCTGTGTTGCTACGTTTGGTGATTGGCGTGGCGGCGTGCGCGCCGCCAGCTCTTTACACGCACCGACGATGTTCTAAAATCGTGTCGTCACGACGAGCAATGTACAGTGACACAGTACAGTACAGTCAGTACCCGAGCGATGAGCAGCATCTTCACGGGGATCACATGCCAGGCATGGTCAATGACTCATTGGTACTGTACCCGGTACTTCAGTGCAACCAGTATTCTACCGATTGACATCTCTGACAGTCCACGCATTCATCGCTGATACTCTATTCGCCATGTTATCTCCAAACGCACTCTCACGCCAACAGTGAAAACACATACACCCAACTCTTGCCGCCGCCTCCATGCGTCAAGCTCGTTGCTCCTTACCCGCTGCGGGCCGTGCCGGACGACGACGAGTAGGACGCTGAAGATGCGAAGGATGAGGATGTGGGGGAAATCCCAGCGGCGGCCGCCCACTCGTGGTGCAGCGCCAGCGTTGACTGCTTGCGCTCGTGCTTGCTGCGCAGCTCGTCGAGCGCCACCTCGCGCCCGTTGGTCGTTGTTGCCGTGCGGACACACGCGATGCAGAACGTGACAGCATGTTGCTGGACCGTGCGCGTGCGATGCGAGAAGTAGCACATCTTCTTTGGCACGCAGCAGCGCGAGCACAGGCGCCCCATGCACACGCGGCACGTCCTGGCCTTTTGCCGCGCGTCCTTGGCGGACCCGGGCACGCGCGACTTGCTGATACTCGTCTTGCAAACGCTACAGCAGCTCCTCGACTGCCCCACATCCGGTGACAACGGTGGCATCAGCTCGGTCGACTGGCGGGGCTGTTGCTGATGCGAGTGATGTCTTCTTCGGTGCTCGTTCAGAGCGCTGCTCTTACTCAGCATCCAGCTGAGCTTCTTGAGCTGCGAGCACTCGGCGAGCTTCCACACGGACACGACGCCCTTGGCGGAGACCATGGCGCCGACGGGCGCGGGCATGTCGCCCAGCAGATCGAGGTACGCCTTGACGTACGTCTCCACGACGCCGTCGCTCTTCTGCCGGTACAAATGGTACAGCGTCATGCTGCCGCGCACGATCTTGTGCACGTGCAGCTCGGGCACGCCCGCGACCTCGACCGAGTGGAGGATGTGGAAGCCCACGCGCTCGCCCGTCGACAGCATGCGCGTCATGCCCGTCGACTCGAGGTAGACAAAGTCGCGAGGCCGGACCATGGCGCGCATCAAGCTGGGTCCGCCGTTGACGGCCCACTTGAGCTGCAGCCCGCGGAATGGGTCCTCGGGCGTCGCCTCCACGATGGACGCGAGTACGGCGAAATCCAGCACGTTGTTGCCCACGTAGACGGACTTGACGCGCGCCTCCTCCGCGGTCGGGTTGACCACGGCGTACATGAGGTCGTCTAGGTCGCCGGCGACTGTCCCGAACCACAGCAGGCGCTGCACGTCCTTGGCGCCGCGCTCGGCATTGTCGTCCTCGAGACTCCGCATGTCGTCGCGAGACATGCGGCGGAGAGGGCGCTGCGTCTGGCGGTCCTGGTACACGGTCACGTTGTCGAACTTCTTGAACGTTTTCCAGCGCGAGTCGTCCACGCCGCCGTCGCGCAGGTGCGCCTCGTAGTCGGCCAGCGTCTCGGACACGAACAGCTCGGCCAGGTCGACCATCGCCGCCTTGTCGCAGTCCGAGAGCTGCACGGGCGCGAACGGCTGCTGCTGCAACGGGAACTTCATCGGTCTCTGTGTTGTGTGTCCGAGTCTGCCTCTCGGTCGGTAAATCCGCGACTGAGAAGGACCGAAGGAAGCGGTGAGGCGTCCGCCACGTCCAAGTGGACAGTAGCGTCCTGTCAATTGCACCGTCACGTCAGATGCGCGTCGGATACTTTGGCCGAATCGTTTGATTGCACAGAGTGGCTGACAGACTGCGTGTGGCTGGCGCAAGTGCGACGGGATGGACACGTTCAAGTGTCTCCTTCTCTATGCCCGAGACGACCCCGAAGTGCCGTCCATGGAGCAGAAACGGCGGCGGTCAGTCGCAGAGTGTGAGAGAGCGGGCGAAGAAGCGCGGCCACGGTCCCACCCCCGGTTGGACTGGATCCAGGAGATCAAGTCGACAAAACGTGGGTTATTCGGAGCGTTTAGCGCGGAAATAACAGTTTGTTTATGGCTAAAGCCTTGAAATAAGCAAAGATTTACCGTACTTGTGAATCGAATGAGACTTCAATACTTCCATCAGCAATTATTACCACAGTAATGGCCTCACTCATCATTCTCCGATAATTGGCGAATTATCTGGTCTTGCATTTTGAGATATAAATTGTTTGTAATCAATTCAATTATAAACATGATACTCAATAATTGTCTGGATTTATGCACTTCAACGTGCTCCACACCTCTTCGGTCGCCTCCAACCCTCATAACGATGCATCCAACCGATACGAACACCTTAACAGCGACAACATATATCACCCCTTTCCAAGCGATCGGGACGCCTCCTCACCGGGCGTTGTGCTCCATCCAGAAGAAGCTCCGCGCGGACTCGTTGGACGAGCGGATGGTGCCGACCTCGTACATCTCGTAGCGGTTCTCGCGCGCAAGCTCATCGACCGCCACGCTGAAGCCGTTGGTGCCGACGGCGGCACGTACGCAGCGCATGCAGAAGCTCATGCGCTTGGTGATGACCTCGCGCGTCACCGGCGACAGGAAGCTGAGTTTTTTGGGCACGCTGCAGCGTGAACACACGTCGCCGAGGCAGATGCGGCAGCGCTTCTTGACGCTCGACGACGCGAACAGCGAACCCTTCCGACCGGCACACACAATGCAACGGCCGCGCTTGTCGAGGGGCTTGGCGGCGTCCATGGCTGTTGTGTGCGCTGGCTGGTTGTTCCGGAGCAGCCACGTGAGCTTCTTCATCTGCGAACACACGAGGCAGCGCCAGATGGCGATCATGGCGTCTGCGCACGAGTAGGTCGCGACGATGGGGTGCATGTCGCCCATGGTGTCGCAGAAGCCGCGGAGATACACCTCGACGACGCCGGGGCTCTTTTGCTTGAAGATGTGGTAGATGGACAGGTTGCCGCGCACGAGGCGGAACTCCTGCAGGTGGCGCACGCCCGGGATCTCCACCGAGTGGATGATGTGGTAGCCAATGCGCTCGCCATCCGAGGAGCGCGTGTAGCCCGTCGACTCGAGGTACACAAAGTCGCGCGGCCGGATCACGGGGCGCACGAGCGGCGGACAGCCATTGACGCTCCACTTGAGCAGCACGGAGCGCATGGGGTCCTGCGGCGAGTTGGCGATGATGGTCGACAGCACGAGGCAGTCCACGACGTTGTCGTGGATGTAGGACGTCTTGAGCATCATGTTCTCGCGCGTCGGGTTCACGACGCCGTACATGAGGTCATCCAGGTCTCCCTCGATGGTCCCGCACGCCATGATCACCTGGATCTTCTTGGGCGGGCCGATGTCCAGCACGTACGCGGGTACGGCGGCGGCGACGGACGACGACAGCGTCGACTCGCGCGCGATGCGGTCCTGGTACACGGCCATGTTCTCGCGGCGCTTGATGAACTTCCACTGGTCGCGGTCGACCACGCCGCGGTGCACCTTACTGTGGAGCTCGTAGTGCTCGAGCGTCTCGTGCACGTACAGGTCCGCCAGGTCGACGATCTTCTCGGCATCCCGGTCCGAAAGCGTCACGGGCGGGAACGGCGGTACCTCGAGCGGGAACTTCATGGTGTCGTTGAATCGGAGAAGAGTTGGAGGTCGGTCTGGGGCGTCAGTGGCGAATCGGGAAGTGAGCGTTGAAGTGGGCGCGCCAGCTACGGCCGCGTCGAAATAAGAAGAGCGGCCGTGACGGTGGCAGCGGTAGGTGTAACACCGACCTCAGACCTCCATCTGCCGATTCACGCGCGCCATGTGGCCAGCAGGGACGAACAAGATGCGTGCACTTCAACCAGAAAAGCGGAAATGGCAGCGGGAAGATGAGCTCTCACTACAGTACACGGCGTTATGCTAATACGGATGCAGCGTTTCACACGGCTCGGTGGTTCGATGGAATCGCCCGCCGCCGCGTCCGTGATTGCAGCTGGGGGAGGGGGCAGCAATTACAGTTTCGAGCTAAGAAAGCGAGCGCAAGCACCAGGTTCCGTTACCCTTCCCGTAGGTTTGGACCATCCTAAAGGGCGCTCTTGTTCTTCACGGCAAGACGGAGCACGGGAACGTGCGTGCATGTAAAGAAGCAGGAGGCAACTCTTTTGACGCCGGCGGTTCTAGTGTAAATCCGTTTCTACGCATGACAAAGCGTAGAGTCGAAGGCCCTCTCCTCGCTATTCTCTCTTCCCACTCTGCTCTGTTGCATTGACCGCAGATGGAGGCAGCTGGCGTCAATGCCTCCTCTCGCTGGTTCGAAGGTTTGCGTCGACGGAAAATGGCGGCGGCCGAGCGTGCGCACGTCACGTGGGATGCGGAAGATCGCGCAGTGCAAGACTTGTCCGCTTGCTGCTTCCGTCTGGACGCAAACTGTCTGTTATCAGGTCGATACGGCGCGCTAAATCCATGGATAAAGGACTCGCTCAGCTGCCTCTTTACCCATTCATTCGTGGCGTTGGGCGTATTCGGAACGCTTTTTTATCGCGATGTCTCTGGCAAGCAAGATCTGCGGCATCCCGAGCCAGCTAGGCGCGTTCTTTCGTGCCACGTGCAATCCAGCAACACATGTGGGTCAGGAAGTATATGGTAGATCTATTTGATCGAGAAAAATACCTGACTTTGGTCTACACTCCGTGGTCAAGCCTGATTGTGGCTTGTGCATCTCACGATCGTTTAAATTTCACGTCGTCCGGTATGCACCGCAAATATACTTCCCATCCGGCCCGCGATATAAGATGAGCAAGACACAGATCGCGTGGTTTTGCTACAGTGCACAAACGTCTGCAACTACGTCTTCGTCTACGTCTGGGGTCCCTCGTTCCCTCAAGGAACGGCGGGATGAGCGGCGAAGGAAGGATAACTGCTTGCGTGTGTACCCTTTTCGCAATCGGACAACGTGGGGGCGATGACAGCGCTACCGTACTGTAGACTGCAGGAGCCCGGCGCGAAAGGGCTCAGCCGGGCATCGAGGCCGCATTACGCACCGGTTTGACGACCGTAGGCTCAATTCGTTCGAATGCTGCTGTATGTGCATTACACCACTGTATTTATTGCATCCGTGTGCATTACAAACGCAGCATTGCAAGTGGTCCCGAGGTTCAGTACCCTCTGCACTGCGATGTACCGAAATATGTCCTCATGCTGGTGGTTTACTTTTGCAAAATGGAAAACCAGTTGCAGACCACGTCTTAAATGTACCTCTTATATCGAATATTATAGCTGAAATTAGTTTTATCAATATTACCATTGCAGCGTTATCATATCATGTAGGTATGTATTGCCCACTTTAGCATCCGTATAATTTATATATGCTACAACATTTACAAATTAGTTCCATGTTGAAGTGAAAACCATATGGCCACACGTTGAAGTGCACCTGGCAGAAAGGGCGGCCACGTCTACGGAAGCACTTCAAAATCAGCATGTACATATTATACTCAAGTGTAAACCTGGCATCATCTGGGGGTTCGCCAGTCGGGCGGGGCGAGTCTCGACGTAATGTGATGTCGCGAGCATGTACAGTACGTTGTTGTACAGTAGCGTAGGCTTCATTGCAGCTGCGAACATACCCCGGTGATTGCACCAGCGTAGATGAGGCTGCCACTGTACTGGTTTCACGAGAGGTGCTTTGGCCCCTCTTCTGTGAGAGGAGGGAAGTAAAGAGACGGCTACCCAATACATTTCTGTCGACCGATACAACTGTAGTAGCTAACATATCCAAGTCCATTGTTCCTCCTTTGGAAGACGGCGGGAAGGCAAAGGCATCCATGGATTTCCCCGTCCATTGGAATGGCGCTTTCTGTCCGGAAGCGATACGATGTGCAATGGAACGGCATGATGGCAGTGGCATGCGCTTGATCATTTCGGCATGCACCACCACTACACTCGGTGCACGGCTTATCGGCTCTGTGGCCGCCCTTGTAACCAAGTCATTGCCCCTGGCGATCATTTCCCATTTCTTCGCGTGATGAGCGAGCATCGGTGACTGGGGATGGCTCTCCGATCCTGATTTCCCGACTTCGACTGGTGCGTGGAGATGTGAAACCATAATGACTTGACGCGTTCCAGCGGCCGGCTAAGAAGAAACCGCGGATACAAGACGGAGTATAGGCCTGGCTGCGCCAGGCACTCGCAGCGAACAGTCCCTCCGTCGTGTGGTCGAGCTCTTATTATCTTGTTTGGGACATGATGTACCTTAGGCTTGACGAGCCAGATCGGAAAAATCCCTATCACGAGCGAACGACAAGTCGGAGCTCTTGTTTGGCTACCCAACGATCAGCGCAGCTCACTATGGGAGGGCGATCGCCTGCGAATTCTTACACGAACTAGAGGATGACATCAATGGTAGGAATACAACGAAGCGACGAGACGCTTCAGCGCTCTGCCAAGCCGCAAGGAGTAGCAGTAGCCATCCGTTCGCGCCCACATCGTGACGAGCAGTGACCGCGGCTTCAACCAGAATCGAATTTGCCGGCCGACGCGCAGCCTCAACAGTAGCAGCACTCCCTCACTCGCAATCCCCCTACCCACATGCCAGTCGCTGTCGAGACCATACCGCTGTCTATGACGCCGACGGGGTCGACTGATGCCCAGCCAAAGCAGCTAGAGCAGTCGGTCAAATCAACCGCCTCCGCTTCACCCCCGCCCGAGACTTCTGACGTCAAGTCAAGTGCTGCCTTGGTGTCGGCGGGCTCGCTGGATTTCGCCTCGGCGAGCAAGTCGGGCTCGATTCGATCAACTTCACCGGGAGACGACGGCCCGCTCTTCCAGAAGAAGCTCCCGAGTCTGCGCACAACTGTGTTCCCCGTCCGCTTCCTCGGACACTGGTTCTCGCGGCGCTTCAACGTGTTCCCCAGGAAGTGGCACGACACCATCGATATCAGTGCCGACACCAGCGCTGATAGCAGCAGAAGCAACAGCAGCAGCAGCAGTCACACGAGCAGCACCAAGGGCAGTACCAATCGGCGTCGTGTCACGTCCGACCCGGGGGCGATGGCGACACTTGTGCTGGACGGCATGGTCTACGGCGAGTCGCCTCGCTTCCGGCCGCACGAGCAGGCCATGTACTTCTCCGACATGTACGGCAAGCAGGTCGTGCGCGTGGACCTGGCGACCGGCGAGCGCGAGACTGTGTACGAGGACGAGAGCGACTTCCTCTCGGGCCTCGGCTGGCTGCCCGATGGACGGATGTTAATCGTGTCCATGAACAAGCGCGCCGTGCTGGTTCATGACCGTGAGACGTCGCAGACCACGCAGTACGCGGACGTCTCCGCTGTCACGCAGGCCCGCGCGAACGACATGGTTGTATCGACGACTGGACGCGCGTATCTTGGCAACTTTGGCTTCCTCGTGGAAGACTTCGCCGCAAGCTGCACCACGACGCTCGTGAGCATCGCGCCGGACGACCAGCACGTGCGGGTCGAGGCCAGCGGACTCATGTTCCCGAACGGCGCCGTCATCACGCCCGACGGGAGCACGCTCATCGTCGCCGAGACGTTCGACGGACAGCTAACGGCGTTCACAATCCGCGTCGACGACGGCCGGCTGACTAACCGCCGCGTATGGGCCAAGCTGGGCGTGCCCATCGACGGGATCTGCCTGGACGCTAAGGGCTGTGTGTGGGTTAGTGTGCCGCAGGTCGGACTGTACGAGACGAGCGGCGGACTGCTGCGCGTGCGCGAGGGCGGCGCCATCGTCAACATGCTCGGCTTCGGTCGCAACGGCATCCGCAACGGCGTGTTCGCGTGCCAACTCGCCACGGACGCAGGTACAGGTCAGCACAAGCTCTACTTCATGGAGGCGCCGTCCTGCAAGGAGAGCGACATCTTCAAGAAAAGCACCAGCAGGAAGAAGACGAAGAACGCGAACAATGGCGTCACGACCACGAGGAAGGGCACACTCAAGAGCATCCCCGTGCGCGTCGGCCCCGCACGCTCGCCGGACAATGGCAACTACAGCGGCGGTTACTGTTGAGAAGCCAGCGGGTAGCGACTGATAGACGGCGAGATGGGGCCGAGATAAGACAGCAGAAGGAGCTTTTCGTGCATATCACGGGCCGGGGCGCGGCACCGCTCGGTACCTACAGTGACAGTGGTTTGATGAATACAATACCGGTACCCGGTACTGGACTGGACTGAGCGACTTTGTGACGACCTTTTTCTTATTTGTGCAACCCATTTCTGGTTTGTGCCACGTAGGCAACCGTCAACTCCGCGACGCAGTACACTGTACGGCGGGCCGAGCAAAGCAGCGACCGTCCGCCTTGGACCAACGTGCCGTTTGTCAGGGCCTGGACTCTTGTTACAGTATCGACGGGCGCGGCAATGTGAACATCCGGAGACAGACATCCAGTCGAGCGCACAGTGATGGCTGCCGCCCCATCTCGTGCGCCTCGGCTTGATTGCTGCCCAAGAGCCCTGCGAACGATGTCGACCCTCCCTTGGATACTTTATACTTGACTACAAGAATATCATTCAAATTCAGAATATGAAGATTACAACCATTCCAAATTACCTTTATAAAAAGTATATAAATTGTAATGATTTATACAAATGTCGCTTATTTGATCTATTGACCGATCTCGCTCGGCTGTGCAAGCGCCATGCTGCTGTACGTATACAGGGCGTGGCGTCGTGAACTCATCGCTGACGTGCGATCCCACCGCCGAGCTGTTTGCTCCCTTGCGACTCGCAATGCGAGCGATACGTGCAGTACACTGTCTATACCGGGATACGGACTCCCATGTGAGCCCGGGCTTTTCCACCTGCCCTGGGTTGCTGTAAAGCACCTGTAAGCTCACCCAAGTAATCGGCAACTGCACTGTGCAAAATGGCCGCGTGAGAGACCTCCCCATGTGTTGTTACCAATGCGGTGACCATACGTTTTCCAATTCAGTCATTGCGCAAATAGGCGAGACCGACCCGCACTGACACTTTGCCACGTTCGCCTCTCCCTCCGAACTCTCCTCACTTCCCACGCTCAACTGCGTACAGTACTGTATCATACAGTGTAGCGTACACTACACGCGGACGGCGCGGCGGCTGCGCTCCTCCTCGAGCGCGCCGTGCTCAACAGTCTAGCTTAGCACCGCGACAACAATGCGCACCGAAATGCTGTCGAGCCCGTTCCCGGGCGTGACGCTGTTGGACCACGACAAGCGCGTCATGCTGGACGCGGTGGACCTTCTGCTGCAGGACGCGTTGGAGCAGTACGAGGCTCATCTGACGGAGGATCGCGGCGCCGTCTCGGCGCGCCTGTGGAAGCTCGTCAAGACCCGCGACGGCATCTCCGTCTACCGCAAGCGGCGCACGACTCCGCGCGCCAGCGACTCGTCCAAGGTGCACACGATCCTGGCGATCGGCAGCCTCGAGGGCAGCGTCGACGACTTCCTGCTCGGGTTCGTCAACCCAACGGCGGAGGCATCGGCCGCGTACACGAAGTACATCTTCAAGGGCTCGGCGAGCGGCGCGGCGACGCTCGCGTCGATCGTCGGGCCGTCGTGCAAGTCGCCCGACCGCACCCTCGCCATCAAGTGGGAGGCGCACGGCGCGCTGTACCCGCTCAACAAGATGTTCGCCACGCGCGACTTCGTCACGGCCGAGGTGACCGGCTCCACCATCAACTCCATGGGCGAGCGCATCGCCTACCACTTGTTGCACTCGGTCGACGTCGCCGGCGCGCCGGAGTTCCGCGACCGCAAGTACATCCGCGCGACAAAGTATTTCGCGTTCCTGTACCGCCAGTCGTCGCCGCACAAGGTCGATGTCTACGTGACTGGCCGCGTGGACCCCAAGGGCGACGTGGCGACGGGCATTACGACTCGCGCGTCGGCGGACGGACTGGCGAACATCATACTGCGCACGAAGCGGTTCTCGGACATCAAGAAACGCACGTGGTGGCTGCGGTATCACGGGACTGCCCTTCAGACCGTGGGAAGTGTTAGGGATCTCCACGCTGTGTCAACTGCAGCCCCACTCGGAGGAGGCTGCAGCGTCTGCTCAAAGCCGATAAGCGGAGTGCTCGCCGCACTCAGTAGGACGTGCGCCGCGTGTTCGCGCCGAGTCTGCTCCAGCTCCGCGTGCGGCGCGTCCAAGAAGGTCATTCACAGCCGAGACGGGACCAGATTGAGCCACAGCGACAGCAGCAGCAACAGCAGCGGCAGCGACCGCCCCGAGTTCTCGATGCGCAAGGTGGCGCTTTGCGCGCACTGCTTGGCGGCGGCGTACCACCTCAACGCGTGGGAACTGGCGGCCAACGACGCCGCGTCAACGACCGATGCGTCTTCCGATAGCGAGGAAGGGAGCGGCCGAGGAGTTGCGTCAGTGCGAGCGAATTGGCTGAGATAGAGTGCACGGTATGGTAGTGCTGTACTGTAGCAAACCTGATAGAATATGAGAGACCCACCGCAGCAACAGAGGAATAGCTGCATCGACAAACTGTCAATAGTACACTTACTGTATAACTTCGACTGTGATGACAACAGCTCAGCAACCACTGTGCTTTACTACTGTACGAAGGATGTTAAACCGATGCGC
Source organism: Phytopythium boreale (assembly GCA_023338115.1). Classification (NCBI taxonomy): domain Eukaryota; phylum Oomycota; class Peronosporomycetes; order Pythiales; family Pythiaceae; genus Phytopythium; species Phytopythium boreale. The sequence goes on from JAADYG010000330.1 coordinate 27,292, forward strand.
ATTATAGCGGTCCGTGGCATGTTGCACACGGTCATGTTCCATTGGTGAAATCGCTATTGACCGGATTCGTTTATGTTTATTATTGGTCAATATTCCACAATATTTCTTAACACGTACTTTACGAAACGGTTGATTGGACATTTATGCTTGCCAAATCCCGGTCATTATTCGCTTCGCCCGTTTTATCACGACAAAACGTCTGCGCGCGACTGGATGAACGCGAAAAAGATCGCTTTTGGTGGCCCGCAGACGCCTATGCAGTCGTCGACCAGTCGCGGGAACTGTGCCCTCCGATCACCTGTACCCGGTACATTCAGTAGACCCCATCGCGAACGCCTTTCCCGACAGCGCTGTGATTCATTACAGGCAACTGGTGCGTCGCATTTCCGCAGTGCTCGTTGACAAGCTAGCGGTACGTACTGTACGCGTTGACAAGCTACATTGGCGTGCGATTGACGTCCTCAGTTGCACCGCATCTCGGTCGTCTCGCGCTGGTCCGTCGGAACCGTCTGGTCTGTCGCAAGCGTCCACGCGTCTTCCCCTCTACTCACTCGACCAGATGAGCCATCGTAGCGACTCCAGCAGCAGCAACGGGTCGAGCGGAGACGGAGAGACCCCGTTCCCGGCGATCCAGCTCTCCTCCGCGGACGAGCAGGCTGTTCGCGACGCGGTCAGTTCACTTCTTGCTTGCCCAGTATGAGAGCCACCTGCAGGAGGACCACGGCGTCGTCTCGGATCGCCAGTGGAAGTCCGTGCTCACCCGCGACGGGATCACCGCCTATCGCAAGCGCCACGTATCTCCGCGCGCGAGCGACTCGAGCAAGGTGCACTCGATTCTGGCGATCGGCAGCATCCCTGGAAGCGTCGCCGACTTGCTCTTCGGGTCAATCAACTTGGGTGCGGAGGCCTCGGCCGCGTTCAACGAGGTCATCTTCAGCGGGTCGGTGCTGGGAACGGCGACCCTCGCGATGATCGAGACGCCGTCGCGAGAATTACCAGAGCGGAGTATCGCGCTCAGGTGGACGGCGCACGGATCGACGTCGGCGGTGTTAAACCGCGTGATCACTCCGCGGGACTACGTCGTCGCTGAAGCGACCGGTTCGACCATCAACGCGCTGGGCGAGCGCGTCGGCTACCGCGTGCTGCACTCGGTCAACATCCCGGGCGCGCCGGAGCTCCGAGCCTCAGCAAAGTACCCAATGCCGGTGATTTGCACCGAGACCTTCTTCGCCTTCTTGTACCGACAAATGTCGATTCACGAAGTGCACCTGTACATCACGGGGCGAGTGAACCCGAAGGCCATCCCGACGGGTGTTGCTGTCCGCGCGACGGCCGAAGGCGCCATCTCTCTCGTGCTCCGAACGATCGAGTTCGCGCAACTGAAGAAGCGCACGCATCTGTATCGACGCCAGCGCCAACTTCACGGTGGTGGCGTGCCCGCTACCGTCACGGGTACGTGCAGAGTGTGTGCTCTTCCCCGCGGAGCCGCAATCCAAACGAGCAAACTCTGCCAGGTGTGCGCGCGCCCGTGCTGTTCGGCGTGCCTGAGCACCGATAGGGTGATTCGAAGTGCCCATGCGCGTGCCAACCGAAAGGGCAAGGCGCTTCAGAAGGTGCTGTTCTGCTCCCAGTGTCTGTCGACGGCCCACAGCCTCAGCGCGTGGGACCTCGCGGTCGCCGCCGCCGAGGCCGCAGCTTCCCGAGATCAAGATTGCAGAGACACCAACGCGTCGTTCGCTTTGCCCTCCAAGTGCAGCCCGTGACTGAGAGGTGTCACACAAGTCGAATCGATTTATCCCAGCCAGCATCAATATTATCTGCGATAGATCGGCCGCTCCCAGTTCGGTGTATACCGATGCATGAAGTAATCCGATATCGAGACTGCATCCCCCATGTGACGGATCTTGATCATTCGCTGGTCAAACGCTTCACAACCGCGCGTTGGGACTCACTACTGAACAGTACGCAAGTACAATAGAACGGTTCGATCCGCTGATTACTTCATGTGTCGGTACACACCGAACTGCGTCGCAACCGAGCGACTCTGGCCGGGTGCCGAAGAGATCGGCTCGCACGCATGCGGATCTGCTTCACTGACGACCGGCAACTCCCGTGCCACTCCACGCCTCTCCATCATCGCTACCTTATGGTACCGGTACTGTAGAACCGGGCTCACCCACGTCAGGTCCAGAGAGCCAACCCAAACCGAGACCTCGGCACATCGCTGACTCAACCGGAGCGGGCCAAAATCACTTGCGTTCATTATGCGCATACCGCACGCGAGCCAGCCAGAGGGTGCGTACACCAAACAGTGTGCACTCCCTCCCCTCCCCCCTTTGATTTTGGTCTCCTGTTGCATCATCGTATCCATTTGCGCCACTATAGTCTCAGTCTCGCGCGCCACCCCCCTTTCCCTCCCTTTGACGTCCATGACGGACAATGGCGACGTCGAGGCTGCCTTGTTGCCGAGCTTCAGCGACAAGAACCCGTTCCCGCCGATCCGCCTCTCGGCCGACGACAAGCAGACCATCCTGGACAAGGTCGACCTGCTGCTTAGCGTCACGCTGGCGCAGTACGAGAGCCACCTGCTGGAAGACCGCGGCGCCATCTCGGAGCACCAGTGGAAGCTCGTGCAGCGGCGCGACGGGTTCGTCAGCTACCGCAAGCGCCGCACGTCTCCCCGCGCGAGCGACTCGAGCAAGGTGCACACGGTGACGATCGTTGGTAGTATCCCGGGCAGCGTCGACGACGTGCTGTTCGGGTCGGTGAACCCGTCGGCCGACTCGGCGGCGGCGTACACTGCCTTCATCTTCAAGGAGTCCATCCTCGGCTCGGTCATGCTGTGCCCGATCTCCATGCCGAACCGCGAACACCCGGACAGGTTCGTGGCGCTCAAGTGGGACGCGCACGGCTCCGTGTCGTCGACGCTCAACCGCGTCGTCACGCCACGCGACTTTGTGACGGCCGAGGCGGCCGGGTCGACCATCAACTCGATGGGCGAGCGTGTCGGGTACCACTTCTTCCACTCGGTGGACGTGCCGGGCGCGCCACCGCTGCCGGGCATGCTGCGCGGGACCAAGTACTTCACCTTCCTCTACCGGCAAATGTCGCCCGAGCAAGTCCACGTGTACGTTGCGGGGCGCGTCGACCCGAAAGGCAGCGTCCCGACGGGCGTTGCCGTGCGCGCGACGTCCAGCGGTATCATCGAGACGGTGCTGCGGACCAAGCGGTTCGCCGAGATCAAGAAGCGCACGTATCTGCTGCGTCACCACCGCCAGGGCATAGTCTCCCTGGCGCGCCGACTTAACAGTCAGTATGCACTGGAGGACGAGATTGTCCCTGGCGGGCGGACATGTAGTGTGTGCGGGAGAACCACGTCCAGGGTGGCCTTGTTGAGCTCCACCAAGGCGTGCGGTGTCTGTGGCAAGAACGCGTGCGGCTCGTGCTTTGAGTCCAAGGAGGTGATCATGGCGGGGAGCACGGGCAATGGGAAGCCCATCGATATAAAGAGAACGGCCTTCTGCTCGCTTTGTTTGGCGGCCGCGCACAACCTGAGTGGCTGGGATCTGGCTATGGCTGAAGTTGCCGCCTCGACATCTGATCGCAAGGGCCATGAGGGCGGAGGCTGTTCGTCCGCGAGCTCTACGGCCGACTCCTCGCGCTTCGACTGACAGGGAACGACAACAAACTCCAGCTTCAGACGACGATGAGTGCCGTAGCAGGGATCAATAGCTTGCTGCTATGAAGCCTTCACCGATCATACGCCAGGAGAGAATGAACCACATTGTAAACGTGCTAGCGATAACCAAACTCATGTTCATTGGGCTGACTCGTTCCGATCTTTTACTGAACGGTCCATCTATCTAAACCTCCGACGCCTTCGACTGGCGTGCATATTGCGCTTAAGCCGCGGACAGGTCTGCCAGCTCCAACGGCAATGACATTTGCCTCGTGCTGCCAATGTCACTGGCGCTATCGAGGACGCTATCGTCGTCGACTTCAAACACGCTCTCGTTCTCGGTTTCTGCTCGTGCCGACGGACTGGAGCCGAGCGACAGCGACAAGGAACGCATGGACGACGTCATCGTGTCGGGGTACTCCTGCCTGCTGTCACGCACGAGCTCGTCGGCTGCAAGGTCCCAACCGCGGAGGCGCAGGCCCTCCGCCAGGCAGCAGTTGCAGAAGCGGACGCGCTTGTACATGACGCGGTGCGCCGTCGGCTCCATGAAGCTCAGCCGGTGTGTCACGCGGCACGACGCGCACACGGACGCGCGGCAGATGTGACAGCTCTTGCTTGCGCGCAACCCGGTACTTCTCCGCATCATCATGGACATGGACATGTGCGATCGATGACACACGCCGCACTCGCGTTGAGCTTTGGCCTGGTCGCCTTCGCCAACTGCGCGCGACCGGTGGCGGTACAGCCACGCGAGCTTCTTCATGTGCGCACACATCATGTTCTTCCAGATGGCGATCATGCCGTCGGCCGTCGCGTACGTCGCGACCGACGCGCGCATGTCGCCCTTGAGGTCGATGAAGCCGCGCACGAACATCTCGACCTCGTTCTTCTTCTCGCCGTCCGAGCTCTCGCGCTGGCGGTAGACGTGGTACAGCGACAGGTTGCCGCGGACGAGGCTGTGCTCCTGGAGCTCATGCACTCCGGGCACCTCGATCGAGTGCAGGATGTGGTAGCCAACGCGCTCGCTCGTGGTCGGCAGCTGCACCATGCCAGTAGCCTCAAGGAAGACGAAGTCGCGCGGGCGAACGAGACGCCGCACTGCCTTGGGCACGCGTTGACGCTCCACTTGACCTGGAGGCTACGCACGGGGTCCTTGTCGCTGGGCTCCACCACTGACGCGAGCACGGCGCAGTCGACAACGTTGTCGCGGATGTAGGATGTGCGCAGCGTCATGCTCTCGCGGGTCGAGTTGAGCACGCCGTACATGAGGTCGTCCAGCTGGCCGGGCACGGGTCCACAGCCCAGCATCGCCTGGAGCTTGTCGCTGGCGCCACCGGTCGCCTCGACACTGCCGTTGCTGCTGATGGGGGCTGCTGGCAGCTTGCGCTGGCGGTAGACGGCCACGTTCTCCTTCTTCTTGACGAGCTTCCACTGGCTCGAGTGCACGACGCCGTTGTCGCGCAGCAAGAAGCTCTCATAGTGGGTCAGCGTCTCCTCCACGAACACGTCCGCGAGCTCGACCATGGCGCGCTCATCCGTCACCAACAGCTCTACGTGCCCGAACGGCCGCGGGGATATCGGGAACTTCATGGCTGGAGAAGCGGAGAGTTTGACGTGTCCAACGTGACTAGGAGAGCGAGTTGGTGCGTCTAAAGCCGAGTAAATTCGCGATTGGACGGGTCGGAAGGCGGCGATCGACCAAGGCTCATGTCGGAACGAACGGAGACCGTCAGAGATACAGATACACATAGAGAAAACAACAGGAGGCCATGTGCATCTTCGGGAAACCCCCATACAGTCGAAACTGGAGGTTTGGCACCTGTTTTCGGGCTAAACTTTCGGCGGCGACTGTAATGGACGCCGCGCGCCCTAACCGCCGCATTCAAATGTACTGCGCTCCTCAATATTATAACATTTGTATACGCTCTGTTTATAGAAGGCGGTAGTTATGTGATACACAGTAGTTTTGAATCACGCTCGACGCGATTTTGGGGCACTTGCGACTGTTGCCAGCTGTCGACCAATGAACAGCAGCAAGCAGTCGGAAGTGCTGCCGGTGCCAGTGCCGCCAGCAGCAGCCGCCCCACCGCCGCTCTACTCTAAAACCAAGTGTTCGCCCTACTCTGTGATGAGTGGACGACTCCTTAGTCGGTGCCGGGTTCGCGCGGCAGAGAGCGGAAGCGTGCGCGGGACTCGTGGTCGTGGCGACCAATGTGGTGTACTTCAGTACTACGCGCACTACAGCTCTACTTTTAAAATAAACAACCGGAACATGGTGTCCAGTTCATGGCGCGGTGTAAATAGTCCTCGCCAGCACTCTGGAATTTGCTGTCTGCACATGCGCGCGTGGTCGTCACTGGCACATCTCACGCACGACAGCGAACGACAGTGCTTTGCGTCTCGCGATTGTATGCGCGACCGAAGTGGTTCCGTTTGGCGGCCATGAGACGCGGGAGGAAGCCGCGGTGATGGAGACCTGCCCGCTTCTTCGGCCTGCGCCATGGATAACAGGTACGGCCCACATCTCTCCCGACGCGGCACCCGTAGCTCATTCGAAAGCCGCTGTAAGGATGGAGCATCCTTGTGTCGCGCACAGCAATGTGTCGCTGGACGCGGATGGGGGTGCAACGGCTAGAAGGACAGTGATAGTGACCCAAGCGAGAGTGATGATCAACAAGAAGGAGATGAGAGGGACGCAAACG
>JAADYG010000331.1:0-33633 GCA_023338115.1 Phytopythium boreale
CAAGCGCGGAAAAAAATGCTGCCATCGTCTCAAATACGATTTGAGGAGTATTTGGGCCGATTTTGAGCGTTGTAGAGTTCCTGTTGGCTGATTTTCGGGCCAAAATTGCGACCTCATTTACTTTTGGCCAGGACTGTAGTACAGTAAACTCGTTTAACTTGATGAATTACCGTAAATAGTGTTGATTTGTTGCGGGTTAGGTGACTGTAGTTACCGGTATTTTACCGGTTTTCTGTACAGTTGCGATGCTTATAATTTGAAACTACCGTTTAGCACATATAATATGATAGGTTTAGGGCGGTTTAAATGGGGTTAGGGCGTCTTTTTTACCGGTATTTACCGGTATGTATTCTTTATGCTGAGCCGGCTTCTACCGGTTTCCATCTCTGGAACCGACAAAACGAGTATCATGAAAGGACGCATTTGCCAACGTCATCGTATCTCCTTGCTCCAGCCAGCACGGTCGACTGCCTCGTCCAGCCTTTAGCGGACTCTTTGGCTCTTCCACCAACGATCAAACCACCTTCAATGAGACCACGGAGAAGGTCGACGGCGTACTTCATTTGGCAAGGCAGCTAGCAGACCTGGTGGTTGTCAATGACATCGTCGTATGACTGACTTTGGATGGAAATGAGGCGAAGCACTATATCGAGCCCGGTCCGTGTGTTATAATGGGACAGCGAGTGCTGATGAGACGTAGGAGAATGATAGTGCTGATAAAGAAAAACATCGCGATTAAGTTGTTCTCTGTGCCTCGTCCGAGACAGAGCGTTCCCAGCGTGAGCGTCGCCAAGGGGACCACAGACGCCGATATCACCGGCATATCACACAACGCCAGTCGCTCATTCCACAGCGCGGTGTCCATATAACGACACCGACTACGAAGATGGAGGAACTCGTGCGCGCTGCGGAACGAATCGGTTGCGACGCCTTAAAGGCGGCGCCTACTACTGCGAAGGCTGCTCCTACGCCTGCGAGTGCTGCAGCTGCTGCAGACGACGAAGAAGGCATGGCTCCGACCGTGGTATCGGAAAACGTCCCGTTCGAGGTCTGGAACGCGTTCGACTAGGGCGTTCGAGATAGCGACCAGCTGCCGCAGGACTTCTGCCTCCAGTCGATGATGCGGCATGACGGCACCGCCTCCATTGCCGAGGTTCCGTTGAACTTTGAGCAGTGGGCGACGGCATCGGAGGCCCACTACCAATGTTCAGCGTTCTTCATCGCTGGGTTGCTGGACTCGGTGGCGCGCTGATCATTACCCCGGGCCTGAATGCAGCCACTTCAAAGCCGGAGCCGGTTCCTCTTGCGGGCACAATTCAGTATCAGCACCTATCGGCCAAATCCTTCCGTGCGTATCGGTGGCGTGTGAACGAAGGAGCGGATGCGTATCAAAACGCCCAAATAGTCGCGCAGGTCATCGAGCCACAAATTACCCCAACGTGATGCCTACCTGCCGTTGCATCACTGAAGGCTCGCATGTTCATCGGATCACCACGCTGCGGACACTTCAACGTCGCCACGGGCGAGATTCGACTGTACCCTGGATGTGGTACCCGTTTGCGCAACTTTTGTGCACCCCCACCCAGGTTCTCTATTCAAGTCGCCAACGGTACCGTCCCCTTCTGTATGTGCGAACGTTCTTCTGGTGGGGGTGCGTGTCATCATCCACTCAAGTTGCGCTAACGTTGCGCGTGACACCGTCGCACGTCGCTCCGCCCCCTCTCCTCGGCTCCTCTTCCACACAAAGAGCCGCCCATTTCAGCAAACGGCTCGATCGCATCGGATCGCCTACCCGGCCGCTACCTCTCTCCTCTCTCTGTAGACCCAGCATGGTGCAGTACCGTAGTACCCGCGGCGGCGTGCGCGGCCTGACGTTCGAGCAGACCGTGCTGACGGGCCTGGGCGCGGACCGCGGGCTCATGGTGCCGGAGCTGGGCCAGTTCCCGTCGCTGCCGCCCAACGCGCTCGAGGACTGGGCCAAACTGTCGTACCAGGAGCTCGCGGTCGAGGTCATGCGCCTGTTCATTGACGAGAGCGAGATCTCGCGCGAGGAGCTGGCCGCGCTGGTCCACAAGAGCTACAACGACAGCACGTTCCGCCATCCGGAGACGGCGCCCGTCGTCAAGGTGACGGACCAGCTGCTCGTGCTCGAGCTCTTCCACGGACCGACGTTCGCCTTCAAGGACATTGCGCTGCAGTTCCTCGGCAACCTGTTCGAGTTCTTCCTGCAGCGCATGAACGCCGCCAAGGCCGCGGACGAGCCGGCGCACAAGATCACGGTCGTGGGCGCCACCTCGGGCGACACGGGCAGCTCGGCCATCTACGGCCTGCGCGGAAAGGAGAACGTCGAGGTGTACATCCTGTTCCCGCAGGGCCGTGTGAGCCAGATCCAGCAGCGCCAGATGACCACGGTGCTCGACGCCAACATCCACAACGTGGCCATCAAGGGCACGTTCGACGACTGCCAGGCGATCGTCAAGGACCTGTTCGCCGACGCCGCCTTCAAGGCACAGTACAACCTGGGCGCGGTCAACTCGATCAACTGGGCGCGCATCCTCGCGCAGATCGTGTACTACGTGTACGCGTACTTCCGCGCCAAGGAGATGGGCGTCGACGAGGTGTCCTTCTCGGTGCCCACGGGCAACTTCGGCGACATACTCGCGGGCTTTTACGCCAAGAAGCTCGGCGTGCCCCTCGGCAAGCTCGTGGTCGCCACCAACGAAAACGACATCCTGCACCGTTTCTTCTCCACGGGCAAGTACCACCGCTACGCCATCGAGCACACGTCCTCGCCCTCGATGGACATTTGCGTCTCGAGCAACTTTGAACGCTACCTGTTCGCGCTCAGCGGCGAGGACCACGACGTGCTGCGCGAGTGGATGGTCAATTTCGAGAAGACGGGCGAGCTCACGATCGAGGGCGAGCTGCTCGCCGAGGCGCAGCGCGAGATGGGCTCGTACTCGGTGCTGCAGGACGAGGTCAACCGCACCATCAACGACTTCCAGACGGTGCACAAGTACCTGTTCGACCCGCACAGCGCCATTGGCGCCGCCGCCGCCGTGCACTACGGCGAGGAGTTCCTCGCCGACAAGCCCAAGGGCGCCGTTGTGGTGGTGGGCACGGCCCACTACGGCAAGTTCCTGCCCGTTGTGTCCAAGGCGCTGGGCGTGGCCGAGACGACGATCGAGCAGCACCCGACCCTGAAGGCGCTCGAGGTGCTCCCCACGCGGATGTCCGTCGCGGACAACTCGAAGGCGGTCGTCGCGGCGCTCATCAGCGGCAAGGCCGTCAAGAAGACCACGACCAAGATGGTCAAGGTGGGCGGCAGCGCCTCCGCTGCGACCGTGGCCAAGGCGCCTGCTGGCTGCCCGGGCTGGCGCGGGAGCCTGCCCAAGGCGTCCAGCCCGTACGTGACGGCCTCGATCGTTGCTGCTGCCGCCGCCGTGGCGTTCTTTGTCGTCAAGCGGACGTCAAAGTAGATCCACGCCCTTCCTACTTACCATTGTCCGTGCGCGCGAGCGAGTGAGCAGAGGAGGACGGCACGCTATAATAGATTTCAACGCATTTGGTGAAGCTGACGGCGCAATTGACATGCAAGCACACATTGCCACAACATACCCAATCGCCAAGTTTGCTGGCTCCATTTCGATGCAGAGATCCTTTAGATATGTACCTATAAAAATAATTCCTCACCCTCGCTGTTCCCCACCGCCTCTGCATCCGTTCGGGCGGTTCGACTCGCATCTCCACGTGGCCGCTAATAACCGCGTTCAAAGCGAGGCGTTCACGCATCACAGGATGGAGCACGGGATGCCATCAGTGCACACGCCGCACTGCGTTGCCTGGTTTTGGGCCATAAACACCTTTTGGTGCTGCAGCTGCAGCGTCTCGCGCGTGACGGTGACGCGCGCTGCGCCGTTGCCACCCGCGCTCACGGGGCCGGCGGGCCGGAACGAGTGCTGCGAGGGCTTGGCGGGCTCCTTGGGCGCGAACGAGATGCGCTCCTTCGTGTACTGGTTCTCGTACGAGTACTCTCCGGGCCTTGTTCGCGAGAGCACGCGCCGCCACCCGGGCGGGAGCTTGGCGATCTTCTTTTGGTCGCTGGGCGACAGCAGCCGGCCCACGGGCACGATGAGCTTCTTGAAGGCGTCGACCACGTTGGTCGCGTCCAGCGCCGAGGTCTCGAGGAACTCCATCGAGTGCTTGGCCGCGAACCGCGCCGCCTCGAGCGTCGACACCTGCCGGGTCTGCGGCAAGTGCGCGAGGTCGCATTTGTTGCCCACGAGCAGGAGCACGAGGTTCTCGTGCGCGTGCTCGTGCACTTGTCCGAGCCAGCCCGTCACGTTCTCGAACGAGCTGCGGTTCGTGATGTCGTACACGATCATGGCGCCGACCGCGTTGCGGTAGTACGCGGCCGTGAGCGACTGGAAGCGCTCCTGGCCCGCCGTGTCCCAGATCTGCGCCTTGATCCGCCGGTCGCCCACGCGGATCGTCTTGGTCGCGAACTCGAACCCTGGCGTCATCAACACAAGAGGCACTCGCGCGTTAGTACAGCAGTAGCCACCGTCCAAGCGCAAGAGTCGTCGCATCACCACGCACCGACGGTCTGGACGCTGTTGGGCTGGTACTTGTTCTTGGTGAAGCGCATCACGAGGTTGGACTTGCCCACGCCCGAGTCGCCGATCAGCACCACCTTGAGGATGTACTGCTGCGACGTGGGTGTGCCGCCCGGGGACGAGCAGCGCGGGCTGCTGGTCGCCGACGCGGAGCCGCCCGCGTACTGGCGGTGGTGGTGGTGGTGGTGATGGCCGTCGCCCGCGCCCGTCGGGCTCTCCAGGCGGTCCTGCGCGCTGCACAGGTTGGAGCTGTTGGAGCGGCGCATGTCGCCGCCGCCGTGCCGCATCATCTTCTGCTGCGCCACCTGCTTGGCCGTCATGTACGACTGCAGCGCGTCGCTGCTCAGGCTGCTGTTGCCGCGGTCCGCGTTCTCGTCGCCGCGCGGTGGCGGCAGCTCGGGCGCCGTCGCGTGCGCGTAGTGAGCCATTCGTGTGTTCGTGTCACGTGCGCGTCTGGGAGTGCGCGTGGCGGGAGAAGCCGCCGTGATATCCAAGCCGCCCGCCACTTGGTCCAGTCCAACTCGAACCGGTGCGGGTCGTGCACGGTACGGTACGGTACGCAGAATGCCGCCACGGCGTTCGACGGAGAAGGAGAAGGCGAAGAAGAAGAAGAAGGCGACGAAGACGAAGGCGAGGAGTGGGAGTTGAAGCCGCGCGCAGAACGTTCGCCGTCGGTCGCGCCGTCGGTCGGTCGGTCGCTTTTCTCTGCCGGCGCACGGAGATGCTGGACGCAGTGGCGCGGATCGCGGCGAAATGACGGCGGAAGTATGGCGCTGTGAGCGTACAGGGGCCGACCCGAACACAAGCGCGCGTCTGATCGTGGAGAACACGCAAATCAGGCGAAATATTTAGACAGAACCGCACTTTAGCGGGGAGGCACGGTGGGCGCGCCAAGTTGAAGGGCGACGCCGCCAAAGATCGGATAAGGCAGTGGATCCATCATTGGATGCGGACGACTCCCGTCCAGTCAGTCGGTCGGTCGGGCCGCAGGATGCGGAGGCGTCAACCTACATGTCGACGTTTCGCTCGCATCTGGTGCGGGGGACTCCGCATACAGCAGATGCGCTGCGTTGGCCGCTTTGGTACTGTACTGTAGCAGTTCAACGCATTACGAACAGCGGTGGCGGAGCGTTTGGAGCGCTCCTGCTTCTTGTTTATGCTGCGGGGCAATGCAGTGGTTCGGATCGAGCGTTAGTTGGCGAGGATCGGGAGCTGAAGGCGGCGTTTTCTTGTGGGTGTACTGTATCGGAGCCGTATCGCCTGGAGTCGGTAGGCGAGGGGTCGATAGTTATTGCCACTACTGACTGAAAGCGGTGGACCACGCCTTAAGCCAATGCTCAAAGGATCGGTTGGCGATGACAAGCGTCGGATACAGTACTTACTCTATACCTCTGGGCCCACAAGACGCGGATATCTTTATCCTCCTCAATGGATGACGGAAGCGCGTGACGGACCAACACTCATGGTCTCCTCTTCTCCTCAGCACTTCCGGTCGCCACCTTCCCCACTCAATCATGACGCGACAGAAGCCTGCGACCGCGTTCGTGAAGCCCAGTCGGCGGTCGCCGCGACTCGCGGCCGCCGGTGTCGTGGCAAAGGCAGTGGAGACCCGCGTGGCCTCGAACACGCGCACGAAGCCGAGCCGCGGTGAGGCGGCCGAGCGAATGGTGGCCTTCCTCCGCGGCGTCAACGTTTGGTGGCGTGCACAGCATGGCGGTCATTCGAGACGCCCTCATGCGCGACGGGTTCGCCAACGTCTCCATCTTTCTGATCGGCGGGAACGTCGTCTTTGACCGCCCGCGAGCCTCGAGCGCCGCATTGAACAGGTGCTGCGCGCCACGTTTGACCAGGAGATCCCGGTCTACGTGCGCTCCATGAGTGAAATGCGTCGGGTGCTGACCAAGCTGCAGCCTGCGCCTACGACTTCCTTCTACTTCGGGATGATCAAGCGCGAGCTCACGCCTGATCAGCGGAAGGCGCTCGCTGAGGCGGCGGCCGCGACGGACGAGGTGCAGTTCCTGGGCGCGCAGTTCGCAGTGCACGCGGCCGACCCGAAGCGCTCGGTCATCTAAAAGTCGTCGCTCGAGAAGACCCTGCGCGCGCGCGTGACGGTGCGCAAGGTCAACACGTGGGCGCGTCTAGCGAAGAAGTTCAGAGGTGTGTCTCGGTAGGGCCCACCCTGGTGGCAATGCTACCGTAGCGGATTCGCAATCCGCAAGTCGTTGTTGCCGTTGTGTTCAAATACACAAGTTATGCCCATCAACGTGACTGCACCTGAGGTCTCCATGGGGCACTTGACTCGGGTTTTGTATGTGACTGAGTCGCGCTGGTTCTCATGATCGCTCACTTCTACTTTTGACGCCAAGCGCTTGCACGTGATCAGGCCTTCAATGCCGACGACACGCTCGCGGGCGCGGCAAGCGGCTGCCGACACTGCTGACGATGCGACGGCTGGATCAAGTGCTGTTAAAGCCAGCCCAAACACCCGCGAGCGACCTTCGAAGCGCGTCAAGCGAGATGCTGCTGGGTCTTCGAAGCCAAGAAAGGCGGCCGCAAGGACCGGCGCACGGCCGCTGTTCGCGTTCCTCCGCGGCGTCAACGTCGGCGGGCGGACCCACAGCATGGCGTCCATCGTGCGCGCGCTGACCGCGGCAGGCTTCGCCAATGTGTCGACGTTTCTCGCGAGCGGCAACATCACGTTCACTCCGGCCGACGACGACGACGCAGCGTCACCGGCCGACGTGGAGACGCGAGTCGAGCGCGTGCTGACGTCGCTCTTCGGCGCTCCGATCCCAGTGGTCGTACGGTCCATGGACGACCTCGAACGCATCACGGGCGCCATCACCAAGACCGCGACCGCCACCAACATCGTGCTGCTCAAGCACGCGCTCACCTCGGAGCAGCGCGGGACGCTGGCGGCGCTGTGCACGCCCGCGGACGACCTGCAGGCGCTCGAGAAGGAGTTCGTCTGGTACGCCAGCACCAAGATGAGCGAGTCCCCGCTCTTTAAGCTGTCCTTCGAGAAGCGGCTCGGCGCCAGCGCCGCCACCATGCGGACCGCCAACACGTTGCGCCGCCTGCTCCAGCGCGTTACCACCGTGCGGTAAGACGACATTGAAGTTCTCGATAAAGTATCCAGCACATTCATAAATAAAGATTGAGCGAGTTACAATGCCTCTTGTTTAAGTAGACTGCGCGAGGCGGGCGCTCGTTCTTGTGGTTTCCTGCACTTTTCAGCGCAAAAGATCCCAGATCATATTCTACTCGATAAAGTATTCATATCACAATATTTGTACCCGGTTACTCTGAATGTTGCTGTATCGCTAAAGTATCCGGCGACGCGGATTTTATCAGGTTGGTGCCCTTTCTCTTCGCCGATACTGAACGTCAGTGAAACTACAGTCCGCGCACGAAAGAACACACACTTTGACTTTTGCCAACAGCAGCGAAGATGGCGGAAGAGGCCGAGGAAGCGCCGGGCGTCGGCGTCTTCCTGGGTTCACAGCGCACGGCGGTGGCGCTGCTGCGCGACGGAGGACGCGCGGAACTGATAGCGGACGCGGACGGGCGGTGCTGGACGCCGAGCTGCGTGGCGTGGGACGCGCAGGGCAACGTGGTGGTGGGCTGCTCGGCGGCGGAGCGCGCGCTTTTCAACCCAAAAAACGTCTTTTTCGACGTGCACGTGCTGCTCGGGCGCGCATTCGACGACCACGAGGTGCAGGCGCTGGCGGCTCGCGTGCCCTACGACATCGTCGACATCGACGGCAAGCCGCACGTGGCCGTGACCACCGCGCAGGGCGAGTGCCAGGCCATGTCGCCCGAGCAGGTGCTGGCGCTGCTGGTCGCGCGCCAGAAGCAGATCGCGGAAGAGTTTCTCGGCCGCGAGGTGCGCGACGTCGTGGTGACGCTGTCCATGGCCCTGAACGACCGCCAGCGAGAGGCCATCAAGGCCATCGGGCGCGACGCCGGCCTGAACGTCATACGCATATGCGTTGGCGCGACCTGCGCATGCATTGGCCTTTGCGGCTCCCTCACCGTCAGTGTCGACTCGAAGGAACATCTGCTTGTCGTCGTCGCGCGGGACGGAGACTACGCCACTGCCACGGCCATCAACTTTGAGGAAGACATCTACGAGGTGATTGGGACGAAGAACCTGGACGCGGCGACACTCTCCGATGCGAAGCAGTCGTTGTTTGAACACGCACTACAGTCGGTGGACTTGATCCTGGAAGAAAACCGCAAGAAACGACAGGACATTGAAGACGTGTACGTCGTCGGCGACTGGGATGTAGACACGAACGTCTTCAAGTTGATTCTGGAGTACACTGGGAACCCGGCCGCGAGAGTCCGCATTGAAGCGCCCGACGCCTTCGAGGCGGCTCGGGGTGCAGCGATGATAGCGCACGACTTGACCAATCGGACGCAGTACACAGAGCCACTGTGTTTGCTCAACTTCTTCCTGTTGTCTATGGGTGTGGAGACGACTGGCGGTATCCAGACAACCGTTGTGCGGCGCGGGACGACAATCCCAGGCGTCAAGTCACGAGTCTTCACACCATTGCACGAACTCCAATCCAGCGTCGTCATTAAAGTGTTTGAAGGGGAGCGGGTTTGGGCGGCAAACAACCGGTGCCTTGGCCAACTGGAGCTGCACAACCTTCGACGGCGGTCCGACAATCGCCTCCCGCAGATCAAGGTGACGTTCGACATGGACTATTCGGAAAACCTCGTGGTGTTCGCTGAAGAGATCGGGACCGACAACAAGACGCAGTTCAGCTTGTCTGAGATTGAGCGACGCTTGCCGATCGACCGTATCAACGAGATTGTAAACATCGCAGACGAGCACGCTGAGGAAGACACGGTGGTGCGCAACAGCCTCAGTCTATGTGCGAGCGTGGACGAGTACCTTTCACGGGTAACCGCGTACGCATCTCGAGTGACGGACGAGTATGGACTCGTGCCTGCCTTCACAAGCAACCTCATGGGTGGAAATCCGGACGAAGACGACTGGATCCGCCTGGAAATGGCGTCGGCGAACAGTACGCTGCTGGACGACCATGTGCGCGGTGTGGCCGACGCGAAACTCACTGCTGCCACCAACGGAACAATCACGGACATGATGGCGATGGATAGCTGCATCTGCAGCTGAGCAACGCGGCCGGAATTTAATGTGGCAGCACCCAGGTGATGCAGATGCACCCACCGTTGGATGGCCGAGAGCGTGGTTGGCACTTGGCGAATGAAGGTTGCAAAGAGAAGGAGCGAATCGCAGCGGTAACACTAACAAGAGTAGCAAGAGAAGCACTTTGCTCCTTCGTCGTCTGCAGTGCAAAGCTGGTCTTGATTGCTCGGATGGTTAGAGTTTGTCGATCCATCTCGAGTACAGCTCTTCTTCCCTGTCGAATTCGCTCGAGAAGGGACCAACCACGGGTGCGACGGGTTTCTCACGCTGAGCTTGTACTTGAACACAAGCAGCGACGGCGTCCTCGCCCGCAGCACTGCTACCAGAGCCCACGCTGTTGAGACCTTCTGCTTCGCTGGGTAGCGTCTCCTGCACGTTGACCTGCTCAGTCTTCGCTTGCCTCTGATCGGTGATCCGAACGTCTTGGCCGCTCGGTTCGTCCTCTGGTGAGGCCGCGGTGTATGCGAAGATCTCGCGCGGCACCGGAGAAGGCAGCTCGTGGACCTCCATCTTGAACACCCGGCCGAGGAGCTGGATGCCTTCGACCTCGCGCTCGGAGAGCAGCGTCACCGCGATCCCGTGCTCGTCCGCAGCGACAACCAGCACGATAAAGGTTAAGAAAACAAAGGGTACTGTGGGGAGCTGATATGCAAACATAACGAACGGATCAGGTCCTAAAGCAACAGTAACGACGGTGCATCATAAAGGATATCTTCCCGCCAAAGCGTCCGGTGCGTCCGACTCGGTGAAGATACGTCGCGGGATCTCGCGGCAAGTCCAGGTTGACCTACCCATTGAGCATTGATCATCCAGCGTTACTTTTAGTTCACCAGCGGCATGCTGATCAATGTGCACAATGCGCACGCCTGGCGGAGCAAGACGTACCACAAAGTTGACCTTGTCAACGTCGATGCCTCTCGCCGTCAGGTCCGTGGACACCAACACCCGCGAGCGGAACGCGCGAAAGTCCTTCATGACCTGGAGCCGCGTCTCCTGCGGCTGCGAGCCCGTGATACATGCGGCCGGCCAGTCCTGCGAGCTCAAGGCCGCGGCGAGCGCCTCTGCTGCGAACTTGTCGTTGCAAAACACGATGCACTGCGAAAAGGCAATGTCCGCGAGCAGCGCGACCAGCTTCACGATCTTGGCCTTGAGTTGCAACGCCGGGTTCGGTGGCGAGGCGCTCTTGCTGGAGACCACGCTGTAGAACTGCTTGACTCGACGCAGCCAAAGCTCCGGCTTGTTGGTCAGCTCGCGCTCTTTTAAAAGTGACAGGTCGTTCGCGGACGCGATGAACTCGACGGTAACGTCGTCAGGCCCTCGAACACGGACAATCTGCAGCGCCAGTTAGCCAACTCGCGGTATTCACCAGTACAAACTCATCAACGGGTCTCTACCTGCGGCGTCCGCATCAATTCCGCGACTGCTTCTAGCTGGTCCGCAGTGAAAGTGGCAGAGAACGCTAGCGTCTGTGTGATGGTATGACAACGGCACCGTTAGTCCGATCAGTCCTGCTCATCCAACGCTCTGTCACTGTACCTGGCGGCGTTCCGGCAGCGCGGACACGATGTACTGGATCTATCCATGTCCACAAGTCCGTTAGTTGTCACTGATCACCCTGTGCATCTACCGCAACTCGTCCGAACACGCTACCTCCTTCTCAAAGTCGTTGGCGATGAGCTTGTCCACCTCGTCCAGCACGAATAGTCTCAGCGACTGGCACGCGAGCGCGCGCTGCTCGATCAGAGCCTTTACACGGCCAGGTGTGCCCACGACGATGCTGCACCCGCTCTGCAGCTTGCGCTGGTCGTGCGCGACCGGCAGCCCGCCGATGCACGCGCAGACGCGGCACTCGGGACGGAAGCGCGCGATCTGCCGCAGCACCGCCTCGATCTGCACCGCGATCTCTCTCGTCGGCGCCAGGATCAGCGCCTGGGGCACGCTCCGGAGCGCCGCCGCGTTGTCCGCGTGCTGCTGCGTCTCGTGGCGGCGGATCGCCTGCTCCACGGCCGCGACGCCGAACACCGCCGTCTTGCCCGTGCCCGACTTGGCCTGCCCGATCACGTCGTTGCCGAACAGCGCGATCGGCAGCGCGCGCAGCTGGATGGGCGAAGGGTCGCGGAAGCCCATGGCCGCCAGCGCGCGCGAGACGTCCGCGTGCAGCGGCAGGTCGCGGAAGGCCGGTGTCGCCGCCGCAATTGCCATCGCCATCGTTTTTCGGTCGGATCGGCCGTTTACGATGAAAATCAACGAGTTCGGTCGAAATGGTGATTTCATATATTGCGTTAAATATGGAATTAGTTTGCATTATTTCTCGACACAATAATTGCACGCTGGGAATGAGGACTCTATTCGGTAATCATAGAACGTTTTCTCTCGTCGGAATAGAGCGCGCTATTACTCTTTCCGGCCGTCCTTTCTCGCTTTCCTCCCCTTTTTCACACTGAAGAAAGTGCCGACCACCTCAACCGATCGGCGAACGCCTCGCATCCGTCGCTGCGCGCGCGCCCCCCTCGCCGTCCCCGCTCCCCGTTCTCTCCGCTCTCCTGTGCAGTGGCGTTCTCCGTCTCCCAGTGCGTCCGCTGGCCTCTTTCACGCGCTTAGAGGGCGACTAGATCTCGCCACGTCGGGTGTCTTTTCTCGTCGAACGACATGGGCAACAACGCGAGCGCGGGCGCCTCGGGCAGCAGCGGTGGCGGCCTGTACGACGGGCGTTTCTTCGCGGGGCGGCGCGTCGAGTTCACGCTGGCCAACTTCCGTCAGCTGCACGCGCAGCTTCTGGACTTTGAGCGCCTGCCGGCGTCGGAGATCGTCGAGCTGCTGCGCGTGCTGTCCGAGTTTCTCATCTACTCGGACCAGCACCGCGGCCGTGGCGCCGACGCGACGTCGCCTTCCGTCGCAGGTAAGGAGTCGTACAGCGCCGCGTCCTTCTTTGACTACTTTGGCGAGAAGAACGTGCTCGCGCTGCTCGTGGAAATGGGCGCCAGCTCGCCGTCGGTGGCCGTGCAGATCCAGCTGCTGCAGACGCTCAGCATCTTGGTGCAGAACATCGCAACGCGGACGTCGCTGTACTACATCCTCTCCAACAACTACATCAACCGGCTGCTCGAGTGCCCGTTCGCCGTCGACGACCACGACGACGTGCGCGACTGGTACGTGACGCTGCTCAAGGCGTTGTCGCTGCGCCTGAACGAGGAAACGGTGCAGTTCTTCTTCGACTCGACGACCGCGCGCTTCCCGCTGTACGCGCGCGCGCTGCGCTTCGGCCGATGCCAGGACAACATGATCAAGGTGGCGGTCAAGACCCTCACGCTCAACGTGCTGCGTGTGCCCGACGAGCGCGTGCGCTCGTTTATCTTGCACCACGACGGCATGAACTACTTTCGTGACATCGTCGACTACACCAACGATGTCGCACTACGGATTCAAGGGCTGCTGAACGCGTGGCCGACGGATCCGAGCGAAGCACCAGCCTCTGCGGCGCTCATTGAGAAGCTCGAAGAGGCCGTCGACGAGTACATTGACCACTGCTATTACCTACAGGACATCCTCGATGTGAACCTACCGGAGCTGTGCTACAAGGTCGGTGAGTGGCTGTACACGCTGCACGTGCGCGCGTTGCTGGCCGCGAGCGTACTACCGGACTGCAATCCGCCGCCACAGCGTGTGTCCACGCGATTGGCGCTCTATCTGATGACGCGATTACTGGGCATTTTGGAACATCCGCCGCTCGTGAACGCGATCGCCTTCATGTACGTTGGCGCAACATGTTCGCCTTGTTTGAGACGACAAACTTCACCGACTGGGCTTGATGGAATAACCTCATGTTTGTCGTTCTGTATTGTAGGCTCCTTGGTCCTGATGCTCCCAACTGCTTCGACTACTCGACGACTGCGCTTGGCGCCGGTTCGCGTCGACAAAGCCATCGTCTGCAGGGCGGAGAGAGTGGGAATAGCGATGACAAGACGGATTCCAGTGCGTCGGCAGCTTGCAGCAAGGACCAGATCCACGCCTTTCGCGCCCACTCGGCGACGGACTGCAACTCGCCGCTTTGTTATTTGCAGACACGATTTGGGATCGGCGAATGGCCTGTCGAAGAGGTGCAACGTTTCGTCCCTGGCACCTCAGCCGCGTCGAACTGTTTCCGCGCATCTCTGCTGTCGCTGATGCAGTCGAGGGACGAGCGTCTTTCATCGGCGACGATCCTCTTGCTGCTCAGCATTATCAACAGTTCATCCGTCGACCACTCATTACTGCGCGAGCTGGGCCTTCTCCCGTTTCGCCATCGACGGCACAAGCGACTGCATAGCAGTGCGAATGGAGTTGGTGATGCTGCAAAACAAGATTTTGGCGATGAAGATGAAGACGTGGTCGACGACGAAGACGAAGACACCGAGGAGCAAGCCACTATGTCGTCGGCTTCGTCGTCTGGTTCAAGTCGATCGAATAGTGCCGAAGCGACGCCACCGGTCGATGACGCGTCAATGACAGATCAAGCGCCCGCTCTGCCGTCGCACGAGCAGTACCCTCACTGGTTGGTCGATGAAGTGTTCACAGTTCTTGCCCGGAACCCAGCAAGTCGGCTCGTGAGCGCACAGCTCTGCGTTCGCCTGGTTCTCGACCTGGTGTTTGACCCACGCGCCGAGGCACCGCTGCGACTGACACCGCAGCACGCGTCAAAGTTGAAGGGGCTCCACTCGGGCAGCACGCACCTCGTGATGGAGAGCATGCGCGGCTCAATGTCCGACGTGGATTTGTTCGTGTACGTGCTAGAAGACGAGTTTGCGGCTTTCTACAAGTCTGGGTTCCCCGTCGCATTGAATCTGCAGGGGTCGTCACCGTTCGAGTTCCTCGTTGAGGCTCCTGCCCAGGAAGACGACGGTGAAGCGAAGACGAAGGCTACAGCGCGCCAAATGACTTTCAAGACGACGATGCTGGAGCTCCGTGAGCCCGGGAACGAGATGGAGGTGTGTCGCAAGTCGATGCGCATCTTTCTCATGCTACGGAAGCTCCGTGAACTGGTGGACGAGCGCTACCGACGCGACCGACTGGAGAAGTTTGTTGCGTTCCGACATCCCCACACCAGCATTCTCTCTGAAGCGGCGGCAAACAGTACGCTCGTGAGATTGGATGGAATGGTAACGCTCTCATGTTTGTGGCGCGAGCAGCGCTTCCTGCTTTCGCCCGCCAAGCTACTGATGGTGCTGAACCCGGAAGCGGTCGTGTTCGTGGAGAAGAACGTGAAGCAAGGCGAATACGACCCAAGCGACGACACATTTTGTACCGTCCAGCTCTTCGCTCCTATGCATCGCACCTACTGCTCGGTTGACGGGAAGGATGATCGAGTACTTCACTTGACCGTATCCTCGGCCGTCCCGGTGCGTGGTTGCCGCTGCGACAAGAAGACCGGTGGAAGGAACAAGAGCGGTGCGCCGGATGGCGCGCTCAAGAACTGGCACGCGTCCATTTTGTTTGGCAGTGGCGAGGACTGCAGCCAAGCGCAGGCACACATCGATCTGTGCCGCGCTGAGGTGCGCGCGTTCAAGCTGACGCAGATCGAGGAGAGTCTGTCGACCCATGTGCAGGTCACTCCGAGCGCGAGCGGCCTTGGGAATGGCCACAGCGCCGATCTCGACGCGTGCTTTGATGGAGGAGACGGCGACGGCGACAATGAGGAGGACGAAGAAGTGTCGCGAGAGGCGGAGGACAGCAAGAGCGACAGCGTGGACGCAGACGAACCTGCTGATGCGCAGGAATGATGACTCAGCATGCATGTTTTCCTTTTCCCATTATTTAGTGCGGATGGCGGTAGTGCCAATCTTCTTTCGCGTTGACGCCGTCCCCGTCGCGCCAGCCGTCGCCGCCGAACCGCCGATCGCGTCGGCCTTGGCGCGAAGGAAGGCGGCGCGGATCTCCGGAGCGTGCGCGTTCAAGAATTCGCCCGGGAACAAGCTCGCCGCGTCCGCTGCAAGGCTGCGCAGGTCTTTTGTGTTCTGGCGTCGGCCGCGGAGAAGCATCAAGTTCAAGACAAACAGTCGAGGAGCAGTTAGATGACGACACTCGGAATACAAGCAAAGAAGCTGCCTACCTTGAACAGCGCGGCGACTTGGGCGACGAGCGTCTGCACCTGATCCGGCTCCGTGTCGCTGTAGATGCCCTTGACGGCGGCGTGCAGCTTATCCACCGCTGCTTGGCGCTCGCTCGCGAGTTGGCGCTGCAGCTCGACGATCTTTCGCTGAACCACCGCGCCGTCGACGTCTTTGGGGTCAGCGGGCAGCACCTCGGCGGCGTGTGCGATGAGGAACTTGACGTCAGCAAGCGCAGGAACGTGCGCGTAGATGCGCTGCACCATGCTTTCGACGACGGGCGGCTCGACGCGGTCAAAGTAAATGGCGCGCAGCTTGAGCTCCAAGTCGGCCGCGCGCTTCTTGCGCTCGTTCTCTTGCGCGAGCACGTCGAAGGCCTTCCGCACCGCGATCGCGTCGATTTCCTCCATGGCACCGGGAGAGAACGCGCGCGGCAAGAAGCGCTCCGCGTTGCGGACGAGCGCTCGCAAGTCGTTGACCTGCGGGAACAGCTTGACCACGCGTTTCAGCGCAGCGTCAATGTGCGCGGCAGCCTGCGTATCGCTTCCGTCGAGGCGGTACATGGCGAAGCGGAGCTTGTCGCGCAGCTCACTCTTGAGTCGCGCGCGCTCATCTTTGCGCCGCAGTTCGCGCAGGATGTGGTAGCACGGAGTCACGGCCGCCGCTTGGTCGGCGATGGTGCTCGTTGCTGACGAGCCATCGGGCGATACTGACGTTTCGTAGTATTCGCCAAGGAACGAGATCGTGTCCGGCGTTTTCTGCGGCACTGGAAGCACGCGCTTGTCGATCCATTTACGTTCCAGCGGGGTGCCGTCAATGGCGAGCACGCGGAGTTGTTCCAGTCGGCCAAGCTCGCTGGGTAACGCGGCCAGAGCCGTAGAACTGGCGTCGAGTACGCGAAGCTGCTGACAAGTCGCCAAGGCTGCCGGGAGAGCTGCCAGGCGCGGGTTGCTATTCACGAACAGCTCGCGGAGAGAAGCGAGCGCGCTGAGTGCGTCGGGCAAGCAGTCGAGCCGGTTGAAGCTCAGGTCCAGGCGCACGAGAGACGCAGCGAGTGCGACGGCCACGGCTGCGGGCGCAAAGAGCTCGGTCGGAACGCGCGTCAGCCCTCGCTGCGACCAGAAGATGACGCCGTTTGGAGCTGCAGACGCAGACCCACTGGCGTCCGCCTTCCCATTCGAGGAAGCGACTGCGATCGCGACGTCGGCGGCGAACGGTCGGCCCATGGTCGATGGAGACGCGTGTCTGGAGTGTGGGGAAGTGCTAAGAGAGCAGGCGGCGACGCTGAAGCGACGGGTTGGCCGCGCAAGGCGACGCGAGCGACCGATGGACCGAGTGATCGGGCGTCTATTTACGACTGCGTGGTGGTAAGCCGTGCATCCTCATATTGTATAGTGTTACCGAGTTCTAATCCCTGTCCCAACACTCAGATGGCCGGGTTCCGGTGGATGTAGGGCAAGTTGCTCGGGTTGTGCTTGATCTGCATGCGCGCGCCCTGCTCCTCGTCGATGGTGACCACTCGCGGTGCCGTGATGGTTCCCTCCGGCTGGCCGAGCTTGGCCTCTGCGCGTCTCGTCAGCGCAGCGACCGAGCGGATCGAGTGGACCGAGCGGATGGACTTGCACTCGGACAGCACGGAGCTCGCGACGCTCCGCGCGTCGTCGTCGTCGTCGCCGCCGTCGCCGCTGTCGCAGTGACTGCGGCCGAACTGCTTGCTCATGGCGCGCTCGAGCTGCGCGAGGTTGCTGCCCGTGAGCGCGGCGGGCGGCTTGGCGCTGTCGCTTGCGTCGTCCGCCTGCTGCTGCTCGCGCTTCTCCTGCGCCTCCTCGTACTCGACGATGGACTGCACCTGCGCGAGCTGCTGCTCGATCTGCGCCACGCGCGCCTTGAGCTCCACGTCGTCCAGGAACTGATCGATGTCCAAGTTGTTGGCGAACGCGATCAGGTCGTCGGCCTCGGCGTCCTCGAGGCTCTCGAGCTTCTCCTCGGCCGTCTCCTTGGTCAGCGCCCACATGGGCCGTTTCTGCAGCGCCGCCTTGCCCGACCCGTTGTTGTCCTCGCCGTTGTCCTCGTCGGCGTTCGTGTTGCTTCGGATGGCCTCGCGCATCTTGGCCTCGCGCTGGGAGAACCTGAACAGCGAGGGCGAAGCAGTCGGGTGAGCAATCTGGCCCACAAGAGGGAGAAGACAGTGACGCGAGCGCCTGCGCACTTGTCCTTGCGCTGGCGGCGGCGCGCGTCGTCCTCGACCAGCGCCTCCTGCAGCCGCGCGCGCTCCTTCTGGAGGTCGTGCAGCCACTTTTTGTGCTTGGACAGCGCCGTGTTTTTGCGGTCGCGCTTGATCGCGTGCTGCCATCGTCATCATCATCGCCACCGTTAGCAAGCGTCGGCGGCACTTCCCAGGGCACGAAGCGACTTACGGCGGGCTCGCTCAGGATGGGGACGTTCATGCCGAGCGCCTCGCCCGGGTTGCCCACGAGGAAGGCAGCCTTGCTGTTGTCGAGTGCCGACGGTCCGTTGGTGCCTGTCACCCCCGCCGCCGGCCGACGCGCCTCGCGAGCCAGCGCTGTCACGTTCACAGGCGTTTGGTGAGTCTGCCATCAGCGACCGAGGCGTCTACAGTAGTGACGGGGAATGGACAAGGAGCGCACTGGTGGCGACGCCGTTGAAGGGCCGGTTGCACAGCATGACGCCCTTGTAGTTGCCGATGCTCACGGCCGCGCCGCGCGGAGACGACGAGGGCGCACCATTGTTGCTGTCGGCCATGGTGACGGGCGGAAGAGGAAGACGAAGGCACGCGCGTGTTCAGCTCGGGAGCGACGCGAGTGGAGAGGTCAGCCCAAGCGCGTCGGCCACGTGGAATGCTGAGAGGAAGACGCCGGGCAAGCAGCTAAATTTAGGGGAGGCGAGGTCGGTAAGGCACAGGTGTGGGGACGTAAATATCTCGCCAACTTGAGACGGCATGGCGCCCAACGGGAAGTTACCTCCGTTGCTACTATAGAGATGCTGCATTGGGCAAGCCACGTGGAGTGGGGCAATCGATGTGTCAAGGAGAAGCGAATGGCTTACGAGGAGAGATGGTTGCTATGCATGTTAAATTATATATACCACCGATTCTGCGCCGATTGACTTGTGCTTCCGCGCTTGGTGTCGCGCCGGCCGACGATGCTCCAGCTCTTGCTTCTACTCGTGCGTCTTGGCGCGCTCGTGGCCTCATCGTCGTCGCCGCTGCGGGGCGAAGACTCGGCTCGAAGGCGCTCGCCACACGTTCCACTCGCTCTTGAACGGACGGGTGGCGGCTGCTGCGCTGCTGTCGTCGGCTTCGGCTAATCCATCGGGGTTGTTCGCGACCGACCGCTGGTCTATACTGGCTCGCCCATCCTTGGACACAAGCTCCTATTAAAATATACCGAAGTCTAATTCGCACGCCGGGCCCGAGCGCGCAGGATGCGGCGGCCCTTGGCGTGCTGAGGCGGCGCCGAGCCCAACGAGAAGCTGTTGTCAGCTTGGGGAGTGCTGAATCCGCCGGCGGCCGGGGCAGCGGCGCCAAATCCACCAGCACCAGGTGCACCCGCGCCACCGGCGCCAAACGCAGTGTTACTCGCACCGAACGCGGGAGCGGCAGCAGCAGGAGCCGCGCCAAATCCGCCGGCTGCCGGGGCCGGCGCGCCAAAGCCCAACGGAGCGCTACCAAACGCTGGCGCCGCGCCGAACGTCGTGGACGGGTTTGGCGCGCCAAAGGCAGGAGCTGCGGGCGTCTGCGCGCCAAACGCAGCCCCGGAGCCAAAGCCCGCATCTGCGCCCGCGCCGAAACCGGAGGCGGCAGGGGCAGCCGGAGTCGAGCCGAATCCGCTTGAAGTGGTCGATGCCGCACCAAAACCTGACGAAGCACCGAATCCCGACGAGACAGGGGCGGCGCCAAAGCCGAAAGTCTGCTGAGGAGCCGGCGCACTCGCCGCCTGACCCGCAGAGCCGAACGCAAACGACGGAGACGTCGATGCGCCAGGAGCAGCCGCCGCGCCCGTACCAAAGGTCGTGGTCTGTGTCGGAGCCGGAGAGATGCTGCGGAATCCAGCAGCACTCCCGAACATTGTCGATGACTGCGCCGGTGCCTGACCAAAAGCCGGCGACGGTGCACTCGGTGCCTGACCGAATGCCGGGGCGTTCGTCGACTGGCCGAATGCTGGAGAAGGCGCGTTGGATGTCTGACCAAACGCTGGAGAAGGCGCGCTGGATGTTTGACCAAACGCCGGAGATGGCGCGCTGGGCGTCTGACCGAACGCGGGCGTGGTTGAGGACTGGCCAAACGCCGGCGAAGGATTACCAGACGTCACACCAAAGCCAGACGAGCTCATAGAAGTGTCCGAGGCGCTAGAGGCGGGCGGTTGAGACGACGACGATGACCCGAAGGTGAACGACGGCGCAGAGGACACTGCCTGCGTCGAAGACGGGGCGGTGGTCGACGACGAGATCGGAGCAAAGCCAAAGCCAGACGTTGTCGTCGTTGACGCAGACCCAAACGTTGTCGAGCTCGACACGGGCGCGCTGCTACTGGTCGCGCTCTGTCCGAACGTGAAAGAAGGCTTGTCACCCGACGACGCCGACGTCGCACCAAAAGACACAGCAGACTTGGGCTCAGTCGACGAGGATGTCAACGATGCACCAAAATTCACCGCTGGCTTGCTCGGGGCGGCTGCGTCAGCACTCGGATTGGACGGTGCGCCAAAGGAGAATCCACTCGACAGAGCCGTGCTTGCACTGCTCGTTCCTGCGCTCGTCTTCTTGGCGTCCGTGGACGCTCCGAAGCTAAACGAAACGCTCGCAGGCTTCTTATCATCCGAATTGCTGGCACCAAAACTCACAGCCAGAGTCGATGAGCTGGAGTTCGAAGCAGTAGTGAACGATCCACCGAAGGTCGGAGCGGATGACTTCGTGGTGGAGTCCGATGCAGATGATCCGAACGCGAAGGCGGGCGCGGCAGGCTGCTTCTCGACAGACATCACAGGAGCAATGCGCTTCTTCGAAGGCCGATCCGAGTCCTCCGACGACTTGGCACTCGTGGCCGGCGTAACACCGAACGAGAATCCACCGGACGGCTTCTCAGTCGACGTCTGACTAGACTCTTCAGCCTTCCGCTTGGTCGACTTCGTCTCCCCAAAACTCACCGATGAAGCGGTACTAGCGTTGAAGCTGAAAGTTGGCTGGATCGAAGGCGTCTTGTCCGTCGTAGAAGGAGCGCTGAAGGTAAACGCAGGCATCGGAGCCTTGGAGGAATCCGCATCGACGGTCGTCGGACTGGTATCCTTCGCTGGAGCGCTAAACGTAAACGACAACTTCTCGACCGCGTCCTTCTTCTCCTGGGACGGAGCACCAAAGCTGAACCCGCTCGACTTAGTCTCAGTCGGAGTCTTGGGCTTGGGCTCGTCCTTCTTCTCGGGCGCAGAGAACCCGAACGAGAACCCGCCACTCGACGGCGTCGCATCACTTTTCGGCTTCTCGCTGGCAGGAGCGACACCAAAGCTGAAGCCAGCAGACTTGGTCGCTGTCTTCGACACACTTTCGTCATTCGCAGGCGGAGCTCCAAACGAAAACCCGCTCGACGTAATGCTTCCTGACGTCTTCGCCGAAGTACTAGTCCCCGGTGAGACACCAAAGCTGAATCCAGTGGACGCCTTCGTGCTCGAAGCAGCGTCCACATTAGTCGAGGTGGTAGAAGCAGTGCTTCCACCAGGCTTGGCAGTGTCACAGCACGGGCACTTGGCGAATTTACCCTGGTTGGAAACCGCGCAAGTCGGGCACTTCCACGTACCAGGAGCAGCCTGCATAAACCGCGCAAGCGGGTTCGTACTGCTACTGGGAACCGCGGGGGCAGCTGAAGCAGCTGGCTTAGCAGGGGCGGAACTCGCGCCAGGCTTTGCAGTCTCGCAGCACGGGCACTTCGAGTACTTGTCCTCGTTAGCCACCGAGCACGTTGGGCACTTCCACGTCCCGGGAGCAACCTGCATGAAACGAACAAGCGGGTTCGATCCGGAACTGACTGGCGCAGCCGCCTTCGGAGCGGCTTCCTGTGTCTTGGGAGCAGCCGCAGGCTTCTTGGGAGTCACCGACTTCGGCGCCCATTCGGCCTTCTCCTTCGGTGACGGTGGCATAAACGAGAAGGGAGCAGCCGTTCCGGTCGTCAGGGTCGAGCCGTTCGTCGACGTCTTCTTGGGCGGTTCACGAAGAGCAGGCGGCGGCGAGAACTCGAACTGAATGTTCATGTCCTCGTCTTCATCGACGCGACCCAACGTCATGCGCGGCAGAGTAAAAGTGAACTGGCCCATCGTCACCGTCTTCGCCTGTGCACTCGCAGCAGCCGGCGTCATAGAGATTGCTTGCGGCGAAAAGTCAGGTGTGCTCACGTTGTTCGTAACCGCAAACCCGTTGCGCTTGGTACTTTGCGTTTCGAAAGCAGATTTCAACGAGGCCGAAGCGACGGTCGACTGCGTCTGCGAAAAAGCCACCGGCACACGAGGAAGCGTAGACGTTGGCGGGGGGTTCAGCTGGTCGCGCTTTTCGTCCTGGTCACGAGAACTGGCAGTGGCCTCATCCACGAGCGCCAAATGGTATTTCGCCCACGACAGCGACGTCGACGGCGTTGGCTTCTTCGCTTCACGTTCAAGCGGGTTCTGGATCTTGTTCAACGTCGACAGAATCTTCTCAGCCACCGCCGCCGAGTACGCGCTTCTAGATGTGGCGTCTCGCTTCGCACCAGTAAGAAGACGGGACGGCCGCGGTCGACGATCCAGGCGCTCTTCGTGTGCGTAACGCATCGCTGGACCCGAGAACGTGATCGGTCGGTTGTCATTTACTCCGATACGCTTACGGAACGTCAAGCTGACAGCGTTCTCCTCGCCGTTCTGAAGACGAGGAACAGAGTGGTTCGCAGCCGAACCGGACGCATTCCCATTGTTATGCGCAGCGATCGAACCGGGAATGTACGGCGAGCCATTAGGCGATCCGCGCTCCTCCAGACCTTCCTCCAGAGCGCTCTTCGTCAGCGCCAGAGCAGACTGCGGGGTCGGCTCCACCAACTCCCGCAGTTGGCGCGACAGTCGCTCGTACTCGGCGTACGAAATGGTCTTCTTCTGCTTAATCAACGTGATCGCCGAGTCGGACGGCGACGGCGAGCTCGACTTTCGTCGGCGGTTGGCTGAGATCCGCAGCATCTTGGACTTCTGCGACGGTGCCGGAAGAAACGCGCGCTGCTCATTGCGCTTGCGCTGAGGACGAAGCGCAGGGCCCATCTCGGACTTGTCTGCACTACGGTCACGCGACGGGGACTTGATCCGTCGGCTGCGAACTGGATGGGAAGGCGACGTCTCCTGCGGGTTGCGGTCGCTGCTCGGCGAGTGAGCAGTTCGCTTCTTTCCTTCACTGGTGGGGCGCTCGACTTCAGCCTCGACACCGTTCGGCGACTCCTTGTCCAGAGCCGCCGGCGGCCCACGAACAGTCTCCGCCCCGACCGACTCGACGTCTCCGTCGCGCGGCTGTCCGTTGCTCGCCACAAACACGGTCGTCTGTTCAGTCTCGACCGTTTCCGTGACTTCGTCTTCATGATGAGCGTCGTCGGCGTCGTCTTCGTCGGCGTCTTCGTCATCCTCGATCAGGTCAACCGTCTCAATGCTATCGCTGGTGTTCTCGGCCATCACGTGGTCGGCGCCGGCCACCTGGTCCTCCTCGGGGACCAGCTTGCCCACGATAGGGAGGTAGCTCACCAGGCGCGAGAAGAATCCGCGCTTCTCGTTGCCGTGCTGGTTCTGGGTCGCGTCGTCCAGCATGTCGTCCTCGTCAGAAAGCGGCCGGTGCGCGGACCCAGCCGCCCCGTAGGGCGTTCCGTCGGCGCGGCGCTTCTTCCGGCCCTCCGAGACGCGCTTGGAGCGCAGCGCCGACGCGCCAGTCGTCTCCGTCAGCATAGTTGGCTTCGAAAACGCGCCTGTCTAGTGTATAAAGTCGCTCCACACGCCGAAAATGACCGCGGAGAAGCGGGCGACGCGTCGACTCGCGGGGAGGGGGGCAGACGAGCGAACCGGCGGACGAACGGGCGGCGCGCGGTGAGCGGCAGGCGGCGAGAAGCGGGCGGTGGCGAGAGGAATCTCGGCGGAAAGGGGGCGTTTCCCTTTTTAACCCGGCCGCGTTCTTTCTCCGCTTGTTTCTTTCCGTCTTTCCGTTTATTTGTATCGGACCTTTGGCGTTGGCGCGTGCGCGCGCTTTCGCGGCAAATAAGACCGGGAGCGACAGGGGAATGAGGTTTTACCATATAAAACCTTGATAAAACGACCCTTCAGACGGTTAAACCTTGAATACGAGGCTATTCGTTTCGCGCCAAAGCGACAGGATCGGGTGGTTGAAGTGTGTTTTTGGGTGGCGCGGAGCCGTTCTGGTGGAGAGCTATTTATGGAATGTGTCCGTATCCAGTGTTTTGGCGCGGGAAAGACAAGATCGCAGCCCTTGAGCGTCGCCATACTGACAGGACATTCCGTCACGCGGACTTGGTCCATTCTACAGTATTTGGAGGTGAGTGCTCCTCCTCCTTGGATTTAGTGATCCGCCCAGTGGGAGGAAGGGCTCTCATGCGATGTTCACTGGTAGAGTCCGGTTCCGACTGAACGTGCACCTAAGTATCAAAATGGGTTGAATGCTTGGTGAATGTGACCAACACTGGCACATGACACGTGCAGCTCCATCAGGCGAGTGAATGGACAATCCAATTGTGTGGTACTATAGTCAAGAGAAAAACTGAAGGCTGCGTGTGCTGATGAACTGGCAGCACATGCTCTCGGTGGAGGTTCGCAAAAGCCTAAAAAAAACTACGGCGCAAGCAAAACCGAGGGAAGGTCCGACAGAGGAGAAGCTTTACTGGTATCATGCACTGCCAACTACCGAGAAGACGAGAAGACGCTTACTCGACCAATAAATAAAGGAGGACCGCTCCTTGCGGCAAGTAATGCGTATTGGTACCGGTACTGTAGCAGCATCGCTGCCAGCAACTCAATCAACGCGTTTTTGCTTGCGAAGCGGCTCTTGCTCTTCAGCCAAACAAACAATTAACTGCAATCTGACGCCGCAGTTTGTAACTAATGACACTTTTGCCAACTCGAATTGTGCGAGTCAGTTACATCAGTTGAATGTTCATAACCGTTGATGCCCTCGCGTTCCCGCATCATCATCACCGACTCAGGTTTCGCAGCACCAAAGCTAATGCTTGCGCTGGCAGTTCCTGCCGGAATGACTGCGCCTCGCGTCTCGGCTGCGCCTTGGTGGTCGGCTTGAACGCCCACACATCATCGCCCGCAGTGTGAGCTCTCTCCATCGCCCTCGCACCAGTCCGGCCGCTAACGTCGCTGCTCTCGGCCGGCAATGGAGACGCCCATTCCACAATCCACCTCCTGCCTTCCAAGCCAGCAGCCAACCACCATCCCTCGCCTGCTACTGAAGATGTCTTCAGCTACTCCCACGCCGTCCGTTCCCCGCGTGTTCCCCGCCTCGGGCGACTACGTCCTGCGCGCCACGCCGCGGTCGTCCGTGTTCTTCGAAGACTCGCGGCCGACGGACAACGCCGGCCGCACCATCGCGGTCTGTCTGCCTGGCATCGGCGACACGCGCCGCCAGTTCCGTCTCCTCGCCCCGCTGCTGCACGAGCGGCTCGGCTGGCGCGTGTTGCTCGGCGATCTGCGCGGCTTTGGCGACTCGACGCCGTCGTTCGAGCACGACTCCTCCGCCCCGTACGGCACGTATAGCCCCGAGTCGGTCGAGGCCGACGTGCTGCAGCTGATGCGCGAGCTGCACGGCGCCAGCCCGGCCAGCAAGTTCGTGCTGCTCGGCAACTCCCTGGCCGCCGGATCGATGGTGCTCGCTGCGGTTAACGCGACCAAGGGCTCGGACCCGGCGACCAATGGCATCGACGTGCAAGCGCTCGTTCTGCTAGGCCCGGTGCTGCGTGACGCGCCGGTTGTGGCGACAGTCTTCCGCCTGCTGGCTCCGCTGCTGTTCAACAGCTTGTGGGGCAACGGGGCCTGGCTCGGGTACTACCGCTCGCTCTATCCTGTGCGCCGGCCCGCCGACCTCGAGAGCGAGCTGAGCATCTTGGAAGCGCACCTGAGAGCCAACAAGAAGAACATCGTGAACGTCCGCCACTTCGCCTGCGCCTCCAAGCACAACGTCGAAGTCGCGGTGGAAGCGCTCGGCAAACTGGCGTTGCGAGTACCCGTGGTCGCGTTCTTGGGACGCAAAGACCCGGACTACAGCAACGCCGACGAGGAGGCCAAGTGGCTGCAGGCCGCGGTGCCGCACGCGACGATCTCCGTTGAGGACGACTGCGGCCACTACCCGCACCTGGAGGACCCAGAGAAGGTGTTCGACGCCATCGCGAACGCTGTGGGCCACGCGTCGAGCCAGTAGACGCGCGAGGATATGCTCTCGTAGCAGTAATGACTGCTTGCCGCTTTGCCCTTTATTGATCTCGTAGATGCACCGCCACCATCACAATCATCTTCAATACACTTCTGCTGTTTCCATTCCAACCGGATCGAGTGCAAACGCGTGAGTATCGATCGCGTGTTGTTAGCGGCTTGGCATTCAGTTGGGCGTCGGGTCGTCGCAGGTCGCGGACGCGATCAGATCGCGTGCCCCTTGAGTCGCCTCCTCAAAGAAGATCAAATGCCGGCAGCCTCCAAGCCGTCCAAATGACTCGAAGACAAGCGCGCTGCGCCGTCATGCGGCTGCTAACCTCCGTCCTAACAGCACTGACACTCGTCGTTCAGTCACGGGCGTCGGTCCTGCCGCCCGTCATGAACTCCATCGCGCGTACGCTCTCATGAAAGGTCTAGACCTGTTGTGCCGCGCTGACACACTCGGCTGTTCCTCTCCTCGCGCTCGACCCAAACAGTTCGCTGGGACTTTAGCGACGGCACCAACGGCTGGGCGCAGTCCACGCCGCTGGAAATGGGCCTCGAGGTGGACGCCGCGGGCGGTGCGTTGCGTGGTGTCGCGCTCGCTAGCGGCCGCCTCGAG
Organism: Phytopythium boreale; assembly: GCA_023338115.1. Lineage (NCBI taxonomy): Eukaryota > Oomycota > Peronosporomycetes > Pythiales > Pythiaceae > Phytopythium > Phytopythium boreale. The sequence continues at coordinate 26,931 of JAADYG010000331.1, forward strand.
AGCGCGTTTGTCGACTCGCCGCAGCTGCGCGTCGACGTCTCGAGCGACGACCGCGACTTCCTCGTCCTGCGGATGCGGACGCTGGGCCAGTGCGCGCTCGCGATGGTCGCGCTGGAGCGGAACGCCGCCGAACCAGCGACGGACCCCGGCGACCGACGCGAGCGCGTGGCGCTTCATGACCCCGTCAACATCCCGTTCGCTCTTCGAGACGGCGGGGCGGGCGTGGACAACAGCGAGCTGTACTACATCTCCGTGTGGAAGCACATAACCGGCGCGATCCACCGCGTCCGGCTGCGCCCGTGCGTCCAGCCGTCGAAATGGTCGGCTTCGCTGGCACAGGCGAGCGGCCAGACCTTCCAGCTCGACTGGGTCGCGTTCGCCAAGGGTAAGTAAGACACAACGGCAAAGGTTACCACCAAGCGGTTGACTTACCTGCTTGGTGCTGTGCCGGCCGACAGCGCCCGTGATCGCCCACGTGCGCGGGTGTCTTGACAAGTACTTCGACTACGAGTACGTCAACACGAGCGGTGGCGACGACCGCGTCTACAGCCAGCAGCAGGAGCAGCAGGTCCAAGTCACTCCGATCAACGCGACGTCGGCGCGGACCAACTGCAGTGAGCGCGTGACGATCACCAACAGCTTCCTTTCTTCCTCAATTCGCGAGTGTTCACCGCTGACGAGCGTCCCTCCCCCTCCTGTAGCCACGACGTACAACTGCGCGCGTTGGGGAGGCGAGCGGATCGTCATCACTGGCAAACACTTCGGCGCATCCGACGCCGTGGTCACAGTCGACGGCGTCGAGTGTCTGGACGTCGTACACGTCGTCCCGGAGGTCGAGATACACTGTCACCTGCCTCCTGCTTCGCAGAAATGGCGCGCGAGCCCAACGTTTCCTTCCCAAGTGCGCGTTCAACTGGGCTCGCTGCCTGGTCTGTTCGACGAGATACCCGCACTAGCGTACGCTGCGCCCATTGCGACGCCACTGCAGACGCCGTTCATCTCGAACGTGGCAGCGCACGCGCTTGACGCCAATTGGGAGTCGCCGGCTTCGTTTTGGGACGCCATGACCGTCTCGGGCTACCGCGTGTCGTGGAAGAAGTGCCAAGATGCGGTGTTCTCACCCACGAACGCCGTGGTCGTGGGGAACGTGACGCACACGACACTGATCGGTTTCGAGGCATCAACAGGGTACCAGGTGCAGGTCGTGCCATTGACAGAAGGCGGGCAACGCGAGGCTCCGCCGTCGATCGACCTATACGGACGTCTGGAGAGTAAGCTGCACTCGGATACGGTCGCTGGGACGCCGTCGCCGGCGTCTTCGTGCGTTTCAACGCTATCCCACGGTCCGTGACGCTTTGACGCAAGCGATATCGGGTGGTTCTGGTCACTCACGACGCTGCTCATGACCGTGCTCGCTGTAGACGTCTCGTTCCCGAGCTTTAGCGCGTGGCTGCTGACCAACCAGAGTGTGCTACTGGCGACGCCACTGACCCCTCCGACGCGTGGGCCCTCGGGCGAGATCGGCGACCAGGGACACTTCGGGCTATACGTGAATGGCGACGCTCATGTACGTGGGGACACCACACCAGTCGCTGCGTTGCAGTCCGATGGTCTGGTACTGATGATGCGCTTGTCGTCTCGATCAGGTGGAGAACGCGAACGGCTCTGTGTCCTGCTGCGACGGGTTCAACGCCGCTGCAAGCGCCAACGAGGACCCTACAGCGCCCTGTTCGTACGTGGCGGCGTCAACAGTCGCTGACGCGCTGGCGTTGGAGTTCTCGAACGGCGTCACGAGCCGGCCACTGCTGACCAACGCGCCGTTCGCCCTCCCATTCCCGACCAAACGAGTCTTCGACGCCACGATAGCAGCTGATGCGATGCTATCAGATGCACTGAATGAAATTGGCGTGGCGCCCGTAACAGCGACGTGTGGGCCAGCTCTGCGGCTCACGGGATCGCACGCGCGACTCGCGAGATCGGCCTGGTATCCGCGGCGCATGAGCGTGCGCGAGGGCTTCGAGACGAGCTTCTCGATCCGGATGGCCAACCCGTCGACTCGCTGCCGGTTCCAGGACCGCGTGCACTCGCACTGCCGCTCGCGTGGGGGCGATGGCCTCGCGTTCGTGGTGCAGAACGACCACGCCATCGCGTTAGGCGGCGGAGGGAACGCTCTGGGCTACGGCGGGATCCGCAACTCGCTCGCAGTGGAGTTCGACTCGTGGTACAACCACGAGCTGCTGGACGCGTACGAGAACCACGTGAGCGTCCACGTCAGTTCCACCGACAGCGACGACGGAGCAGAGGAGACGCAGCACCATTCGCGGTCACTGGGCAGCACCACGCGCATACCTGACCTGACGCAGGGCACACACCGCGTGCGCATCAAGTACTCGCCGAATCTGGTCGATGACGAGCAGGAGATGCTCTTCTCGGACGCGTTCGCGGCGTCAGCGCTCGCGGGCGACATGTTCTTGTCGGGCGCTTGGGCTTCGGGCATAGGACTGCTCGCCGTGTACGTGGACGACTTGAACTCGCCCGCTCTGGTCGTGCCCCTGCGGATTGAGCACTCGATCGAGCTGTTCCATGGCCGCGCGTGGGTGGGCTTCACGGCTTCCACGGGCGCGGAGTCTTGGCAGACGCACGACGTTCTCGACTGGACCTTCGACTCGCTGCGCTCCGATGTGCGCTCGGTCCCTGCCATTCAAATATGACGACGATCCGGAGTCAATACGAGACCTCACAGCGGCTATAGATCGAACGCGCAGACACACGTAGCAACATGAACAGCAGCGTTGCCGACTATGGGCATCTCCAACGCTTTCTCATTTTGTCCTACTACTCCTTCCGCCGCCGGTCCAATCCAGTCCTCCTCCCACACTCGTCTCGCTTCATTCCACTTCATCTTGTCTCGCGTCTTCCGCCAAAATGCCCCGCTTCACTCATATACACGGGGCGGGAACGGCTATCTCGTCATCTAATACGAGATGCCGCTCGCGCGCAGCTTGGCCTCGAGCTCAGCGATACGAGCGTTCGCCGCGTCAAGCTCACGCTGGAGCTTCTGCTCGGGCGTCTCGTTCTTGTTGCCACCACGAGCGAAGCGAGCGACGCGAGCCGCAATGCCCGAGCCCATGGTCGTCTTGGAAGAAGCGCGCGCGCGCTTGCCGTCAAACGTGATCTTGCCGAACGAGTCGGGGCGCAGCGAGCAGAGCACCGGCGAGTTGTCGGCGCCGCCGAGCCAGTCGTCCGCAGTCATGGACGGCACGCCAGCGTACGTGTCCGGGTAAATGTCGTCCTGGAACGCGTCCGACTTGCGCGGCACGTACACATGCAGCGGCTCGATGGCGTTCGACGTGAGCTTGAGCAGACGCGCCGTCTCGCACTTCATAATGTCGCAGCCACGCTTGGGGATCATGGCCATACCACGAGCCGCCGTCGTGGAACGGTACTCGCTGATCGGGAACGCGAACGGCTCGCCCTCCGACATCTCGTAGTAACGAATGTTGCCGTCACCCTTACCGCACAGGTACAGAAGGTTGGTGTCCGCGTCGTAGAACGGCATGATGACGCCGGCGGCCTGGTCAATGTCCACCTTCTTGAGCTCCTTGTCAAGCTTACGCGGGTCCCAGATCTTGAACTGGCGCTGGCTCTGGCGCGTGAAGCCAACCGAGACGAAGGTCTCCTTGTTGCCGAGGAACGACAGCTTAACGCTCTTGGTGCCGTTGTGTGCGTTCTCCTTCTGCGCAGCGATCTGGCCCGAGCGCGCGTCGTACAGACGAATGACCTTGTCCTTGCACGAAGTGGCGAGCGTGCTGCCCGTCCAGCTCCACGCCAAGTCCTGGATCAGGTTCTCGCCGCTGGTCTCCATCTGCACCATCTCCGAGCCCTTCTCGATGTCCCACAGTCGCACCGTGAAGTCGGCCGAGGTACTGGCGAGCACGTTGTTGGCCGTCGGGTGGAAGTTGATGAGCGTCACCTTGCGGCCGTGCCCCTGCAGGTCGACGAGCGGTTCGACGCACGTCTCCGTCAGGCCGCCCTCGGGGATGCCCCACACCTTGATGGTTGTGTCATCCGAGGCCGACGCGATCAGGTGCTCGTGGAACGGGTTGAAGTCGAAGTCCAGGATGGTGCCGCGGTGGCCCGAGAAGAGCGGGAAGTCCGGGTCGAACTTGCCCACCTTCTCGTAGGGCACGACAGCCATGGCGCCGCCGCCCGTCTGGATCGACACGGCGAAGAACTTGGTGTTACCCTTGATGTAGTTCTGCTCGCCCGTCGCCGTCGACAGACGGACGTTCGTGTAGCAGTTCTCGATCTTGGCGGGCTCGAGGTACACATGGCGGTACTTGCTCTGGCGCACAAAGTGACTCATGGTGCCTGTTTACTGATTGCCTGTTGCATCCGCAGTGCGCACGAGTCATTCATGGTGTTAGACTTTTGATCAGCAAAGCGTATCTTTCGGCCGTAAGGGCGCTTGGTTGCCAAGCGACGGCACCGCGAACGTCATCAGAGAGCGCGCAATGCATACCGAAGCGCGCTGAAGAGCGGGGGTCAGGAGAAAGGCAGGGCTTGTGCGAAGAAAACCACGGGCGAAACGAGAGAGAGGAAGTCCACAAAGTCGGGCTCAGCGGCGCGCCAACCTGCGAGACGCGCCATGCAGCCACACAGTCAGCCCGCCGGTCGCGAACGCGCGCCAAATCCCCCAGAACCCACGCACAAGACGGCGCCGAGGCCTCACCTTTTCTTCTTCTTTTTCCCTCCGCAGAACCGAAATAAAGAGCGCGGCGGCTTTCTCCCTCCCCCTCAATCTTCGCGGGGGGTGAAGTGGTGCGCACTCTCCAGATGATAAAAAACCTCGCCTGTCGATGATAAAACCTCGGCTGATTTCTTCCTTACCTGGGTTCAGTGAGTGGCTGGACAGCTCGCGAAATCTTAAAGCGAGGGGAAACCCTTGCCGAGAAAGACCGCTGGCCTTTCTTGCCACGGTACTCCTCGCACTGTGTGGATTTGCTTTTGGATTCCTCGATTGACTTAGGGGAAGTATCCGGACGTGCAGCATGAGCGCGGAAGTGACGGCCACGCCGCTGGGCAAGCGGCAGCGGGGCGATACAAGCGGCGACGACATGGCGGACGCGCAGGAGCTGCTGGACCGCCAGGAGTTCGTCGACATGAACCGCGGTGCGTGCTTGTTTGGATGGATGTCGTCCCTATTCGCGTCGAATTTGATGTGTGGACTGAGCTTATCATGGCCGGACCGGGTCGGCTGTTCTCCGTCTCACTTGCGCGCTGGCGTAGAGATGCATGAGGCTGACGAAGTGCGAGAGCAAATCATCAAGAGGTCGCGAGAGATCCTTAAATCCAGGTTCGAGCCGCACCCCACGTTCACGCCCGGCCGGGCCTCGCGACCTGACAACGGGAACGGCGAGCTCTAACAGTAGTATTGGCACTTGTGCTTGCATTTATGCATGGATGTACTATGCGACGTGCTCGAAAACGACCTTGATTGCGCTCGCAACGACACAGCAAGCAAGCGATCTTTTCTCTGCACCGCAACGATCGCGCCGAAGCGGTGAAGTTGCTAGCCAAGGCGGAGTCGGTACGCGTGGGCTATTATCGTGCTTTGAGGCGAGAAGGAGAGCTCGTTACTTAGCAGTGTGTTTCGCGGGTGAACAGGTCGCCGATGAGCTGGTGAAGCTCACTGTGGAGAACCCCACGCTCCGCGAAGGCGCGCTTTCTGCTGCGTTTGAAGAGTATGTTGAAGCCAAGTGCTTCTGTTACTACCTCGACACGGGACGCTTGCTGCCGCGCCGAGACTTGTCGGCGGCGACCCAAAAGCACGAGTACCTCGGAGGAGTGATTGACTTCACCGGTACGTATCCGTTGCCAGGTTCTGTTGAGCTTTCGCTTCAGCTTTGATCTGACTTAGCGAGACTTCTCGGACAGGTGAGCTTATGCGCTACGCGGTGGTACAGGCTACTGCACGTGACGTTCCCGCTGTCGAGCGCTGCCGAGCGATCGTCGACGCCATCAGCGGGGAGCTGATCCAGTTTGATTTCCGCAACGGAGGTCTGCGACGCAAGTTTGATTCCATCAAATACAACTTGCGCAAGCTGGAGGTACGGAGGGTCGATGCATGTACAGTAGTTGCACGAGATCTTTCAGGATGGTCACTGACGGCGGATTGGTTGATGATTGGACAGAACACGTTATACGAGCTGTCGCTCGTGACGAGCAGCGGCGTCACGCTCCAGGCTCAGTCGACTGCCGATGATGCCCCGCGCCCGAGCGGTGGAACCGGAGATGAAGAAGACCATTGACCAGCGTCACGATTGATACCGATGAACGAGACGGCAAAGAATTTGCGATGCAACCAAACTTGGTTTGTAAGAAAACTGGGGCGGTATGCACGCAGCTAACGTATAGTGCTACTTGGAGGTACTCCAGACTCTCGTCTGCAAGTCGGCGACAGGCTCAGCCAAACGTATGCGAGCTGTAGCGCACATGGCACAGCTTGTTAACTTCCTCAAGCTTCTCCAACGCGTCGTCCATGTCCGTCCGGGTGTGAGCAGCCGAGATGCAAAAGCGAACGCGCGCCAGCAGCAGCGGCGTGGCCGGGAAACCCACCGTCACCACCGCCAAACCGCGCTTCAAGCACTCGCGAGAGTACTCGCCAACCTTCGACATGTGGTACAGCATCACAGGGATCACC
>JAADYG010000332.1:0-33593 GCA_023338115.1 Phytopythium boreale
CCCCCCCCCCCCCCCCCCCCCCCCGCTGAGGTGATGTCAGCACTGTTTGCTGCATTATCCGCAAGCCTCCACAGTGCCCCGGCTGCTTCGGTCTGTTGCTTACCACTGCCGCAACGAAGTAGCGTAATGAGCGGAACGATGCCGCCCGCTCCAGCGACGGACACCTTGTTCTGCGGGCTTCGAGCTAAGCTGTGAAGCACCGCCACTGCGGCCGTCTTCAGTGTATCGCTTCCGTCACGCAAGAGCTCGACTAGCGGAGGAATAATGCCTGTTTCAGCAACTGCGACCGTATTGGGCTCGTCAGAAGCCAGGATTGAGAGTGTCACCATGGCTTCTGTCTTGAGGGCACCGTCGCCGCTATGAACGAGCGCCACCAATGGCGCAATTCCGCCCGTCCTGGTGATCTCGCTTCTATTTGCCGGGGTTTCACATAGATGCCGTACCGCACGTACTGCAGCTCGCATGCCGTCTTCGTCACTGAGGTTTGCCTGCTTCACGCACTTGTAGATCTGCCGTGTGACGTTGACTCTGAAGCCGACGGGATTATGCCGTTGCAGATACGACAGCGCAGTGCCCGCGTACCTCTTCTGATCACGATTCCCATCCAGCTCCAGTGCCACCAGCGCACCAACTCCATTTGCTCCAGCGACAGCTTCGCCGATTCCACCATCCATAGCCAGGTTCTTCAGTACACCGGCCGCTTCTGTCTTCTGCTCGACGTCGCCGTCATGTGCTAACGCAACCAAGGGAGTGACACCGTCCACTCTCACGATCGCACTCCTGCAATATGATATCGTCGAGAGGTACTTAAGCGCTGCTGCTGCGTCAGCCTTCTCTTCGTTGGTACCACCACACACTAGTCCAACAAGCGGAGGGATCCCGCCTGCCGAGTCGATAATGCTTGTGCACTGCGTGTTCGAGGCCAAGTTCTTGAGAGCTCCAACCGCTTCCGACTTTTGTAGGCTTGTGCCGCGGGTCAGCAAGGAAATCAAGGGTGGGACCCCGTCGACTTCAGCTATTCAAGTCTAGTGGGGAGGGAATGCCGATAGACATTTTAAAGCACCAGCAGCGTGCTCTTTCTGCTTGATGCTGCCACCACGAACCACTCTCACAAGGGACGCGATCCCGGGTTTTGTAGCGAACACCACCGTCTCTATCCCGCCAGCGAAGATACTCCGCAATGCACGAACCGCGGTGGATATTTGTTTGCCGTTGGTAGTGTGCAGCAACGCCTCGAGCGGCTGGATACCGTTGGATTGAGCAAGTTCGGCTTGGATAGCTTCATTCGAAGCCAGATTAGCCAGTGCTGCGGCGGCGTTGATCTTCTGAGCGCGGTGACTACTTCGAAGCAAAGCGATCAGCAATGGGACCCCATGTGCAGCCGCAACGGCAAGCCGGATTTCGTGATCCGTAGCCATATCCCTGATAACGGCCGCCGCGTATGCTTTCTCCTTGACGTCTCCCTCCTTCAGTAGCAATAAGAACGCCGGTACGACAGCAGCACCGGTGCGCGCAGCAGCATTTAGAGGCATCTCACCGTTCTCCACCTCAGTTGCGGGCACCTGCGAACTGCTACCCGCACGTGAGTCGACAGGTTCGTCTTGCTCAATCGTCGGGAGATCGGGGAGCGCGATATCCGCGACGCTGTCACTGCTGTTGCCGTCGTTGACTTGCTCCGATTCAACGGCTAGCAATCCCGCTCCCACGCCAGCATCATCACCGCCGTCCATGTCGCCAGGAGCGCCGATATTGTTGTCCACGACGAGTTCGGGCACATCCGCCGGTGGGTTGCACGGTAGAGGGGCTGGAACGGGTGCCTCGTCGTTGAAATCATCTGCGTATTGCTCTAGTGCTGCGTCCGGCATGTCTTCCTCTGCCTCGATGCAGCCACCTACACCCAACGCGCCCACTTCCACGTTGATATCATCTCCATCGTCCTCGTTGCGGGCGCAAGCCACCAGCACGGGATCCCGCCAGCATCCGCAATCAGCACTTGATTATCAGCGCTCTCCGCCAGCTTCATCAGCGCGCCTGTCGCGTTCTCCTTCTCGATGTCGCTCCCGTCGCGCGCGAGTGCAACCAACAGCGGGATACCGCCCGCTCTCGCGATCGCCACTTGGTTGTGCGCAGACCCGGCGAGATGCCACAGCGCGCCCGATGCGAACACCTTCTGCTCATCGCTGCCGTTCGCCAAGTAGGATAGAAACAGTGGAATGCCGCCGGCGTCCACGATCAGCTCCCGGTCCCGCGCGTTCTCCGCCAGGTTCCGCAGCGCCGCGAGCGCGTTCTGTCGCTGTACTGCGCTGCTTGGCGGCGCCATCCCCTCCTTGGTTTCTCACGCGAAGTCTCAACCTAATGCTTGTCAAATTGCCCCTTTGCAGTCAATATTCTGGTTTTGGCCAATCATTGCTATTGAAAAAGCATATTTTGCCATGTCTCGACTCTTGATTGGTTTAAAGTTGTGCACTTTAAACCGCTGAGGTTTAATCGATTCCCAGAAATTCTCTGGCAGAGTCAATCGATTCTCACTGTCGCTGATGCATCCTTTGACACCTGGAGGCCATGTCATTGCAGTTGGCATGCGTCTCAAGCGGCTGGAGCACGTTCGTACGCGGCCCCGGCGCACCAGAGAACGAGGAGAGCGAGAAGAGCAACAACAGCGAGCGAGAAGAGCGTGAAAAGTGGTGCCACACGAGCGAAAACAAGAAGGCTAAGAGTCAAAGAGTGCTTTGAAGCGCCACTCGAGCATGAAAAGAGCGTTTGGATGCCATTCGAGCACGACACAGTCAAAGACAAACCAGCAGAATGTGCTTAGGCTTACTTTTAGCTATCAAGACTGACCAAGGACGCCAATCAGAAGCAGCCGGAGGGAGTCGAGAGCGCGTCCGAGAGCGACTCGAGTGGGTGGGATAGCTGGAGGATTTCCTGCCAGCGGTTACGCAGTAGAGCGAAGGAAATCGTCGTTTCCAGATCACAGAGTAGAGACAGTGTAGGAACAGTCATTTTAGAAGTTGCATCCTGACGCAAACCCGCCACTCCTCGCCCTGAAGATGCAGAATACAAGCGTGCTCTTTGCCCCACTCGTGATCGTTGGGAACGTGGCTAGCCAGCTTGGCCAGCAGCGGAATTCCACCAGCTTCGCCGATTGCCGCTTGATAAGGCGGTGCACCAGCCAGGTTCCGCAAAGCAGTGGTAGCAGCCTCCTTCTGCTCATCATTCCCGGAACGGAGCAGTCCGATCAAACCTGCCGCCACCTCTTGTCGCGAGATGCCCGGAGTGTGCTTTGTATGAGCAATCACGTTCCACAACGCTCGAATCGCAAGCGTCCTTTGAACGCTGTGGTCGCTGCTCAGCTGCTCAAACAGCACCGAAACGCCACCTACTGCGGTGATGTCAACGACGGTGCTGTCAAGCAATGCCAGCTCCTCCAGCACTCCAATTGCGTTGGTCTTCGCGTCGCTGGGGCCTTCACGGATGAGGTCAAAGAGTGCAGCCAGTCCACCTGCGGCTGCTATCGCATTTGCCGAGTCCGTGGGGGCCAAATGCCGCAACACACCAGCCGCCTGCGCCTTTTCATTTGCGCTACCGTCGCGTACCGGAGCGACCAAGGCCGGGATGCTACGCGCGCGTTGCGGAAACTGGCAGACAGGAGCACGGACAACGATCTACTCGCAGTATCCGGCAGCGTTGCGGCGTTGGTCAACCTCGTGAGAGAAGGGGACAGCAATCAGAAGACCAACGCTGCTGGAGCATTGGAGTCCATGGCTCTGCGCGGTATTACTCGAGCCAAGATCGTGGAAGCGGGTGGGATCCAGACGTCGTTTGCGCTGCTGAAGAGCGGTCAGGACGACCAAAAGACGATTGCAGCTCGCGCCTTGCGCAACGTTTTTGCTGGAACGCGGCACACTCGGGATGACAAGTGACAAAGTGGTGGCTCCTATTGTCGAGCTTCTGCGCGCTGGCAGCGAGGAGCAGAAGGAGATTGCCGCTGCTACGTTGAAAAGCTTGGCGGTGACGCCTCTGTTCAACGCTGCAATGGGTAGTGCAGGTGCTGTGCCGTTGCTGGTCGCATTGGCTCGCGATGGAAGCACGGCTCAAAGCCGCAAAGCAGCTGCCGCGTTGCTCGCATTGGCGAAATCCTCACTCAACTGGGTGTCAATCGCAGACGCTGGAGGCTTCCAGACATTGATTCCGCTTCTACGTGATGAGACCACCGGACTGAAGAAGGCTGCAGCGGCAGTCTTGCGAGAGATGGTGGCGACTCTGTACAAGCTCCTGACAGTCGACAAGTCCGAGGTCATCACCGCGTCAATCGCATTGATTCGCAACGGGAGCGACCAAGACAAGATCCACGGCTGCGCTATGTTGCAAAATATGGCGATCCAGCAGGCGAACAGGAGCGTCATCACTTCGTGTGGTGGAGTTGAGGCATTGAACGAGCTGCTGACGCACCGCAGTGACGCGCTGAAGGGTTTCGCAGAGGAGGCTTTGCGTCGCCTGGCAGCGAGCGCAAGCATCGAAATTCCCGCAACGGCACCTACCGAAGTGTCAGCCCGAACTGCCAGCGAAGGTGCTGACCAGCCTACTGTCGAAGTTGCTGAGCAACCTGGTGATGAGGATGCTGTTCGAACCAGTTCTAGCGCGTTAACGGCTCCGTCCGCTGCAGCTGAAGATGCTGCATCTGAGCGTGCAGCGAAGAGGACGAGGATCGAGTAGTATCAAGGCATGCAATGATTGACAGTGCAGTGGCTTTGCCTTAATTATGTGTCGCGTGCTGTTTCGCGCCGCGAAGCAAACCCTCTCTAGCAATATGACGGGAGGAGGCGAGGGGCCGCCTCGCCGCAGCGCTGCCGAACAGGCGAACGCGCTCGCGGCGCTGCGGAACCTGGCGGAGGGCGACGCCGTCACCCAAGAGCTGATCGCGGAGGCGGGCGGCATCCCACCGCTCGTGGCGCACGTCGAGAGCGGCGACGACGCGCAGAAGGCGTTCGCCGCCGGTGGGCTGTGGCACCTGTCGGAGTCGGCCGAGCAGCAAGTCGCAATCGCCGAAGCGGGTGGCATCCCAGCTCTGGTGGATCTGGCGCGCGATGGCGATAGCGTTCAGCGAGAGAACGCGACCGGCGCGTTGATGAAGCTGGCGGAGACCAAGGCGAACCAGGCGCTGATCGCCAAGGCCGGCGGGATCGCGGTCCTGCTGGAGTGCATTAAGGACGAGCACGATGAAGACGGATCAAGCGATGAAGGGGTCAACATGGTTGATAACGGCTCAGCACGAGATAGCGACGAAGATAGAGACGCGGAACCGACGCCTGCAGCGAATATCGACGACGTTCGGCGGCTGCTCTCCGCTCTGGAAGACGAGGACGAGGATGGCAGGACGCGAGTCGCGGCTTTGCTGCTTGATTGCTCAGAATCAGAGGACTCGGCTCGGATGATTGTCAGCGAAGGCGGCGTGGCAGTACTCGCTCGCCGGTTGCGCGATGGGATCGACATCGAGAGGGCGCTGGTTGCTCTAGCGCTTCGGAACCTTGGCCGCTACCCCGAAGCCAGGATAGCCGAATCGGGCGCTATACCGCTGTTGGTGGAGATGATTCGCAGCGGATCCGACGCGGAGAAGCGGGACGCTGCGTCGACAATCAAACGCATTGTTCGAGACGATGAAGAAAGCCGATCTTTCCAAGGATCACCTCATGGGGCCAAACGAACGTGCATTGCCTCGGTTGCCTTGGGAGTGGCGTGGAGGCGCCCCACACTGTAGATACCGACACGGCAGTCACTGGCACATCAGCCGGGACAAGCCGGCAGTCCCCTCCGACGTGAGGACGGGGTAGTCCTCGAAGCATGAGGAGAGCCAGCGCCCAAGCAGCTTGATGACGAGGCGATCATCACCTGCGTTCAGAAGCTTGGTCGCTCCACCGATCCGCACCGAGTGGGTCGAAAACCGCGACGCGTCGAGCTCTTCTTCCTTCGCCGCTAACTTGATGACCTTGGCCACTTGGCTAGAGGACACGCCGCTTGTCTGGTTCAGCTTGGGTGCGGGCTCCTCCGCTCTGGTACCCACCGACTTCGCACCTTTCTTGACCCACCGTGCCGCTCGCACCGGGCAGAGCATTGGGTCAGTCGTGGCGTCCTGAAAACGAAACTCCTCCCGCCCAAACTGGTTGTTCTTGGCGCCGTGGAGTAGAATGCTAACGACGCTTGCTTGTCGCGGACGAACGGCAGCTCCGTCACGATCAACGAACCCGATGTCGCCCAACCGGAGGATAAACTGATGGTACTTGCTCCCGATGTACAAATACTCGGGCCGGCGAAGCAAGGAGAAGTAGGCAAGCAGCAATCCGCCCCACAATAGCTGATGCTGAGGCCGGCGGAGCTCGAGGCGCGCGTAGATACGCCGGAGTAAGCTCGGGGTTAGAGGTTGCTGCTTGAGTACCGGGCTGGTGAAGCGTCGGATACCGCGAAGCAGGAGGGCGTGCTGCGCCGTCACACCGGGATCGTAGCCGAGCGTAAAGCGATGGCGCCACCGCACGGCACACAACTTGGAACAAATTGTACCGTAGGAATTTCCAACGCGACGCCGATTCATGCCGAACTTCCACAGGTACACCGCGAACGCGCCGAGCTGGGACGTAGAGGCGTCGGTCGCGTCGCGCGGAAGCCACGGCGAGTACCCCATGAAGTCGCACCACGACTCCCACTGCCGCCATGCGCGAGAGTACGGGAAACGCGAGGAGTCAGCTAGAGCTCCGACACGGAGCAACGCTCCCAAACCAGCGAGAGCTTGCGCAAGCTCGGCGGGACGATAACCTGCGTCCAACCCACGGATAGGTTAATAAATGCGCGAGCCGAGCGAGGCGACTTCCAGACCCGACTGCCAGCATCTGCCATCTCGTTCGCCACGCCAGGGATGTGCGCCGCCGAGACGTAAAAACGGTGACGGACTTCCTGCAACGCCAGGAGCCGGAGGAGGAGTTGAGCGAATGGATTGCGACTGGAACGCTTGTTGTTCTACGCCACCGCCGATGTGCTGTCGATCCAGATCCGAACGTGAGCCTCCCGCGCGGAGCCGTGCCGTGCCCAATGAGAACCCCACAAAAGCGCTGCGTATACAACGCTCATTAACTCGCGGATGTTGATGCCGAACGTTGAAGCGGCCCCAGTTTTCTGAGCTTGGATCGCACGGACCTCCTCCTCGTCGAAGCGGATTTGCAGAAACTCCCGTCGCGCGGGGTATAGTGCACAAAGGCCCAAATCACTGGCATCCATGTACACCTGCGCTGTCGGCTCTTGAGACTGGGTGAAGCGCTCAAGCGGAATCTCGTTCAGGTACTCGGCATCCAAGATGGCGCGAAACCAAAGCAGGTCATCTCGCGCGGCGGCCACCAATGCAAAAGACCCAAACGATGGTGCTTGACGTCGCGCCTCTGCTATGCGCTGGAAGAACGACCCGGCAGGACGAATGCACGTCACCACGTGGCGCAAGGACCCCAGCAGACGGTTAAGCTGCGTACGCGACGCGGAGGGACTGGAGAGTGCAGCACAGACACGCTGACGAGCCTTGGCGATCTTGGCGGCTGGCAGCGACACAGTGTGGCGTCGAAGATCCCACACCAGCCCCAGCGCCGACCCTCGGGTGAACCAGCCAGTAAACTTCTCTTCATTGCACGCGTCAGGGCCAAGCACTTGGATCATTGACCACCGAAGCGACGCAGCGGCTTCGTCAAGCCGGGAGCCAATGTCTGGCTCAACGCAGTTGTGGTCATCGCACCACACCTTGCCGTCGAACTCCGTAGCACCACACGCAGGCTGTCGAGTCCAGACTGGACGTGACGATGAATGGAGGTGATTAATCGCTCCATCTGCAATCCAGTACTCGGCCGGCGAGTTTGTCCAGCCGAACGGACAACATAGGTCGATGACGAGGATCCCCAACTCCGGAATCGTGCCAGCGAAGCGCCCGATGTGATCAGCGTGGACAGGAGTGTGACGAAATGCACCGGACACGTCGCCTGACATCATGCGCACTAGGTCGGGGAACTGTTGATCCACAGCCTCAATACGGGAGGCGATCGCGCGCGCACCGTCGTAGCGAATCTCGATCGTAGCGTCCGAAACAGTAAAGTCGTTGATCGATCCGCCGCAAGGGAACGACAGGTCGTGAATTACCCGAGCGTCCTCGCTGAGCGGTTTGTCCCCCTTCTGGACCGCACCAAAAGGGCTGCAGAAGACGCCGTCGAGGCCGGGGAGCAAGTCAACGTCGAGAACAAGATAGCGGTCCGCGTCCTGTCCCTTCCGGATGTTCTTGACCAAGGCATTCATTGCCCGCCGAGCGAACGCATGATTGCGCGGAGGCTTGTCCTGCCGCGGAGGATCGCCGTGCCACTCAGGAACCACGCCATGGCGCACGATGCCCTCCCATCGCGTGGCGTACCGGTACGTTCGCCACATTGCGGCCTGCCGCGGAACCTTGAGAGCTTTGTTCGGGCTGGGATCAACGGATGACTCACCACGCAGGAGTCGAACAAAATCGGGCAGTCTCATACCAGAGCGCCGCACGAACTCGCTGTACGCCGCTTGCTTGTTTCTGTCGATTTGATAGCGAGGCTCGGCAGCATCATCACTAACCGCCGGGTACTTTGTTGGTGGCGACACCTTCCACCGCGACAGCTCGCGCTGGAGAACGCGCTGGCCCAGTGCTCTCCGAAATCGAATGCGAGCAGAGCGTGCTTGTAGCTCGTGCTGCTGAGTAGTCCGCTGCTCAGAGAGAAACCGCGCGCGGTCGTCGTCTGCAGCCGGCAGTCCAAACTTGGACGGCGCTCCAGCACCAGCGGGTAACTGCGTCTGCAGCGGCTGTGTTTGAAGAAGGGGAGCCGGCGCCTGTGATGAGCGATCTACTGACACAGTGAGACCGTCACCTACGCAACCAGAGGTCGGAGCTTCCCACTCCTTGACACTCTTTTCGTCACTCCCCGGCGCCTGTGGCGAGCGGTCTGCTGACACAGCGAGACCGACGCCTACGTCCTTGAGTGTTAGAGCCTGTCGCTCTTGACCACCCGCACACACCATCTTGTGTGTTGACGGCAGTCGTCCGCCGGACCCATCGCGACTGGCGATCACGTCACCCGAAGCCGGCGTCACCGGTTCGCGATGCAAAGCACCTGCGCGCACAGCAACTGCCAAGTCGTTGTGCTGCACGATACCGGTGCTGGCACTGGGCGGAGAAACGTCGCGACCGCCAAGCAAACGCTTCTCCCTTCGCTCGCCATGGCGTCTTCAGATGTCCTTGAACTCTGCCTTCAGACCACCGTAGTTGGCCTCGATGTACGCGCGCACGACGTTGGGGAGACGCTGCGGCTTGAAGTGACCACGGTAAGAAAACGCGCACTCAGCGCCGTTCCCACGGCACGACTGGTTGGCCAGGTACTTCATGCAGAGCTTCTTCCCGTCTTGGGCCGGTAGGGCGCGAAGTACCCGCTCTGGGACACGACCGGTCGGCGTTGCTCCGTGCTCGCGGCGCTCGTGCGGCTCTGCTCCTGGACGAATCGAGGTCGAGGCATCTCGGACAGCCGTTAACCGCGCAAGCTGGCGTTGCTGAATACCGTTGTTCACTTGGACGTACGACTCATGGGCGACGTTGAACTCGTCCCGAATGCTCTCGCACTGCTCCGGCGAGCCCATGACCAGGAGCGTACGAAGCCGTTCGAAGCGCTCGTCGGTCCAAAACACCAAGTCTCGAAGGGCTTCGTCACCAAACGCGCTGTTGAACGCCTTCTGGCGCAAGAAGAACTGGCGCGCTGCGACAACCACGCTCCCAACGAAGGGCTGATAGACGTCGCCAACAAGCAACGTGAGGCAGTCAATGGCCGAGATCAGGTCGTCGAGGCTGTGAGCGTGTGTTGGTCTCGGCAGGCTGTTGCGGCTCGAGAAATCGCACATGTCGCGCTCACCGAGAAGTCTCCGGCGGGAAGTCATGTCGAGCCGCCCGAAGTGCATCACCGACAGTCCGCGCGTCCCAAACTCCCAGGCATAAAATCCCTTCAGTACGGGAGAATGTGGCAGGAAAGCTAGCAATCCGATCTGGGACTGGAGTCGCTCGACGAATAGCTGTGCCCCCATCAGAGAGTACGTACCGTTTACCATCGATTGATGCACCGTCGTCTGCAACCAGGTCGGGCGGAACTGGCCGCGGCCTTCAGTTGCCGCCGGAAGCGGTTCAATCAACGCCGTCGCTGACAGTCCCGCACGGGGGACATCCTCGTGACGTGGGCGAGCTTGATTGTTTCCCGACTGCTCAACTGTGTCTGGATTGCGGGTGCGCTTCCTGGCATCGCGCGTTGACGCAGTTGTCGTCGCTGCGCGCGGGACGAGGAGGCTGTCGTCACTGTCTTCTTCTGAGTCGTCTAGCTCGTCCGGTATGCGCACCTCAGCCTCGTCGTGGGCAGAGTCAGCGGCGGCAGTCGGTACGCTCCTGGCTATTGGCTTGTCGAACACCGAAGCTCCGAGGACTATAGTCGAGGGCGGGCGTCGGCCTCCGTCGTGATAAAACACGAAGTCGAGCACCTACTTGGCGTTCACCTGCACAACCTCCATGGCCACCATCTCGAATAGCGGTACGCGTCCGCTTTCGTCGACTGGCTCAATTTTGAGGCGCCTGCAGATTTCGCCGACGCCTCGAACACCAGTCCTCCCTCGCGCGTTGAAGAGGTCGTACGCTGCATGGTTGATCGCGCGCATCTCCGAAGGAATAAGCGCCAGGATCGGCTTGACCTCACGCAAACGCATGGCGTAGGTCTCGATCGCGAGGTCTTGGAGGAGCTCCTCTTCGTACGTAACGTCAAAGCTGCCGTCCGTAGCGGTGACATGGAGCACGCGGCGCTCGGGCGGGATGGCCCAACGAAAGCCGGTCACGACGCCATACGCCTATCGCTCGGCCCCTCCTTCTTGACGACGCGGAACACAGACGCAGCTGCCAACGTACGTTCCAAGGCCTGCACGTGCCTCCTGCTCGGTCACCTCACGGCGGAGCACCTGCTGAGCGGGTAGCTTCACGACGAACTCGCCCAAGTCGCTCCAGCGCCCGCTGGCAAGGCGGCGCACCTCCACCTCGTCCCCGTTACTTGTCTCACTTGTCCCGTACACAAACCGGGCGTTTCTAGCACGTCAGGACCGAGATAAAAGTAGCGTGGCGAAGACATCCGAAGGTCGAGAGGGCGCGGAAGCAGAAGCGAAGACTAGAGGCTATTAATTCGTTTGCTGGTGACGAGCAAATCCAACTATGACTATGGATGCTGCTACAGTATCGGCACATATCTACTGCTAACGAGTGGCTACGACGACTCGAACATAAATCGGTGATCCGGAAAAGCAGATTCCCTTTGTCGCCTGCGTCGACAGGTAATCATCCGTGCCGTCGATGCAGCTGGAGGCATTCCGGTACTAGTCGATCTGCTGAAATCCGGCACTAGCGAGCAAAAGTCGTCTGCGGTTGGAGCGCTCCGGTATCTAGCTGTCAAGAATGAGATCCAAGCCGCGATTAGCTCTGCTGGCGCCGTCACGCCCTTGGTGAGGATGGTTTGCATCGGCACAATCAGCCAGAGAGGGGACGCTGCCTGCGTTTTGAGCCAGTTGGCGTTCTGGGCGGTGAGCAGAGCTGCCATTTTGAACGCAGGCGGCGTTCCAGCTTTAGTTGGGCTGCTTCGCCGCAGTAATGACGATCTGGAGCTGCAAGGACTTAATGCGCTGCGCATTTTGGCTGCCGAGAACGCCGGCAGCACCGCCATTGCTGAAGGAAGAGGCATCCCGCTGCTCGTCTCGATCGTGCGTGACGGCAAGGAGCCGCAGAAGATTCAGGCGGCGAGGCTACTCTGGTCGCTATCTGCAGTGAGCGTGTACAGGTCTGCGATTGTTAGTTGGGGCGCCATCCCTGCTCTCGAGGCAATGGGGCGTGACGAGAACGACGAGCAAAGGACGTGTGCCACGGCAACATTACGAAGGCTGATGACGTCTGACGGCAATGGGGTAGCAACCGCAACGGCGAACAGGACTTCCTCGGTGGTCTCGGAGGTGCGACCCATTTATAACATTGACGTCGTGAGTCAGTCAACCCAGCGGAAGATCAAGGATAAAGCTCACAGCGCTGCAGGACGCTGCATTCCGGCCTTGCTCGCCTTGGTACGCGTTGGTAGCGGCGGCCTCAAGGAGCAAGCGGCGGGTGCGTTGTGGCAGTTAGCAGCAGAGGACGAGAGTAGCAGACACACAATCGTGGCGGCAGGTGGTCTTGCAGTACTCCTCGCCCTCGTTCGAGATGGAAATACCAACGAGAAGACCAGTGAAGCAGGCGCACTTGAGAACCTGGCCTTGCATGCCAGTAATGCTGCTGCAATCGTGAAGAAGGACGGCATTCCTGCCTTGCTGGCGCTGTTGAAGAGCGACTGTAACGAGCATCGGGCGATTGGAGTTCGAGCGTTGCGGTCTGTTCTTGTCGCTGCGAAAACTCCTATAGGCATCACATCGGCTGAGGTGGTACCGTTGGCTGAGCTGCTTCGGCTCCGGAGTGACATGCAGAAGGAAGCGGCAGCCGGTGTCATACGCAGCTTGTCGGGGGTACCGGCGAACAAAGCACCGATTGGGGCCGCTGGTGTAATTCCACCGCTAGTTGCATTGGCGCGTGACGGCAACGAGGCCCAGAAAGACGAAGCTCTCCGCGCTGTGTACGACCTAGCGTTCTACCCCCAGAATCGGCGCCTAATCGCGGACGCGGGCGGATTGTGGGTGTTAATATCGGCAGTAGTCGATGACAGCAGCATTGACAAGAAGGTGTTGGCGTCGGCGTTGTGGTCCGTGGTTACGACTCTGCGAAGCCGTGCCACGGAAGAAAAGGTGGGCGTGATACCAGCGTTGGTCGCGATAGCTCGCTTTGGTAGCGACCACGATAAGACGTGCTCGTTGAATCTGCTACGCAGCATGGTGAAAAATCCTTCGACCAAGCTTCTTGTCGCTGCAGCTGGTGGCATGTTGGTGTTGGAGGAACCGGAAAAGCACGGCAACGAGGCGAAGAAGAACGCTCCAGAGACAGCTTCGCCGGGATTGGTCCCAGGAGAGAACCCCAATGGCACTGCTGCTGTAACTGAAGCTCTTCCAGCCCCCGCATCTACCAAACACGCTGACCAAGCCGTCGAAAGTGTCGATGTGAGCCCATCGCCGACATCGGCTGTTGTCCTCGACAGCGCAACAGGAGATCGTGCAACGAAAAGGATGAGAGTCGACTAGCTTCGACGACTACAGTAGACCAGGGAAAGCCAGGCCCTCAATAATTTAGCAGCATGGATCGAGCAGCACGGTGGTGGCTTCACTGATGCAACGAAGAGTTGTGGTAACTGAGAATCTTGTCGATATATCCTGTTTCCGGTTCACTGCGACCAAACCGTTCGAGCTCGTGACACCAAGCGGTCCAACACACAGTTGTGGAACGCCTCTAGACCCTTGAAAGCTAAATTCTCGATGTCGGCACACCGCAGCAGCCGGGAGGTCGCGAACGCGCTCGCTGCGCTACGGAATCTGGCTGAGAACACTGGCAACCAGCGCTTGATCGCGGACGCTGGCGGTATCCCGGCACTTGTGACGCTCCTGCAGAGTGACAACAAAGCACACAAGAACTTTGCTGCCGGCGTGCTTTGGCATCTATCGGAGTCGCCCGAGAATCAAGTTGCGATCGCAAGAGCAGGAGCTCTCCCAGCGCTTGTGGCCCTTGCGCGAGACGTCGACGAGATCCAGCGAGAGAACGCGACTGGCGCGTTGATGAAGCTGGCGGAGAACATGGCAAACCAGGACCTGATCGCGAAGGCCGGCGGGATCGCGGTGCTTGTCGCGAGTATTGAAGCTGCAGCTGGTGATGATTGCGATAGCACAGCACTGGCGACACAACCAAGCACAGTTGTCAAGCATAGCAGCAGCGACGGCACGATAACGATCGACTCAGCCGAAGTCGTGTCAGTCTACGGACCATCCCTACTGGATGCGCCAAGTCACTGCGCGATCGGGGTCAAGCCCAATCTGCTTGACGTCTCGTCGTCTGACGAGACGGTTGAGAAGACTTCGGATGAGCACCACGTGATGCGGGGAAAGGGTCAGCACACGACAAGCGCGCGAAGCGATCAGGAGTTGGAGGATCAAAGCTGGCCTGGCAGTGTTACGTCAGTCGCCGTGGGCAATCTCGACGGCCAGTCCAGTGATCAACAACCCATGAGCTCTGCTCCCGACTCGGAGGATGCAAGACATGTTCCCGCAACAATGGTCGAAGCGATTCGCCCAGTTGTTTCACGGCTGCAATGCGGTAGCGATGCCGGCAAGACGGGCGCCGCAGACGAGCTTCTGAGCATGGCAACGGACCAAGAGCACCAACACGCGATTGCAGTAGCAGGAGCCATCCCGCCCCTAGTCGAGCTCTTGTGTGGAAGTAGCAACAACTTGAAAGCCAAGGCTGCGGCACTCTTGGGGAATTTGGCCCTCTGCGATGAGAACAGGACACTTATCGTTGTCGCCGAGGGTATTCCGCCGCTGCTTGCGTTGCTTCGGTTGAACTCGGACTATCAGGAGCTCGTCGGAGTGATCGTTTTGCGCAGTTTGGCTCTAGACGATTTCGCCAGAGCCGCCACCGTGAAGTTCGACGGCATTCCACTACTCATCTCGGTTTTGCGTGACGGCAACGACATGCTGAAGGCCCAAGGTACTCGCGTACTCCAGAATATGGCTGCTCTCGCTGTCAACAAAGCCAGCATTGCTGCAGCTGGTGGCGTCGAGTTCCTCGTAACGCTCGTGCGAGGTGGGAACGACGAGCAGAAGCAGGAAACAGCAGCGGCTCTGTGGAGATTATGCCACAAGACGGAGGAAATCCAGGCAGCGATCGCTGCTGCAGACGGCGTTAAACCTTTGCTGACGTTGGTGCGCGAAGAGGACACCATCCAGAAGCGCAACGCGGCAGGGGTGCTGCTGCACCTGACTTCGCACAAGATTGTCCAGGCGTCGATCGTCGCTAATGGAGGCATCCCAGATTTTGTCTCAATCATTCGCGACGGAGGCGAGGAGCTAAAGAACGTCGCTGTCGATGTGTTGCGGAACCTGTCGTCACATGGCGTAAACCCATGTGCCATCACCGAAGCCGGCGGTGTTCAGCAACTGGTCGTGGTGGTTCGTGACGGCAATGAGACCCAGAAGGCCGAGGCGACGCGGACACTGTGGATCTTGTGCTTGTACGAGCCGTGTAGAGCTGAAATTGGCCAAGCTGGTGGGATTCCACCCATCGTCACGCTACTCCGAGACGGCAACCAGCTTCACAAGAGCTTGGCGGTGAGAGCTATGCGGCGTTTGGCGGCGTATCTCCCTAACCAGGCGCTTATCGTGGAGGCGGGCGGGATTCCGCCATTGATCGAGCTGATGCGTTGCTGTAACCAAGAGCAGATCAATGATGCAATGACGCTGTTGCGCACTATGGCGACGAAACCAGAGATCCAAGAGGCAATTGGAGAGGCAAGCGCCATTCCTACCTTCATCGCATTGCTTCGCGAAGGAAAGGTGAGACAGTGGGCAACCGCGTGTGCTGCTTTACGACATTTCGCGTTGCTCGAAGCCAACAAGGCGAGGATTGCTGCTGCGGGTGGCATCCCTTTCTTGGTCACGCTGGCAAGAAGTGGCTCCAAGGTGCAGAAGGCGAATGCGGCCGCCGTATTGGAATGTTTGGCGACAAACGAAAGCATTCGATGTGCTATTGCCGCCACGGGGTGGACTCCAGTGAAACCTCTGGCAGCATCAGTTGGTGAAGCGGTGGGCGCGCCTGATTCTACAGCGTCGCCCGCAGCTCCTTCCGACATCGATGACTCCGTTGAGGGAAATGCGGTCAAGAGATTGAGAACCGCGTAGCTTAAGCGACGTGAGTGGGAGAGTGACACGCCGCACCAGTGAAGCAAGTGAAGCAAAATGAAGGCGGTGGCTTAAGCGCCTCGGTGTGGTTGAAATGTGAAGATATTGGGACAGTGCCGTACCTTTCGCACAAGTTCACACCGGAAAATCCGCAGAATACTCGGCGCGCTTGGAATTGAAAAACGGCGTTCAAGGTCCAGCACTTTCAACAACGCGGGTAGCGGTCGTTGGTAACAGAAGCCTCGCAACTCTACAGTGTGAACTGTTGACACAGCAATGGTGCGCGTCGTTGCCGCGGCGGAGAGTACGCACGCCTTGGGACTTCTCCATCACCTAGCAAGATATGAGAGCAACGTTGAGCTCATCGTTCGAGCTCGTCCACTTCCGGCGTTGGTCGCGCTCGTCAGAGATGGCTGTGACGAGCAGAAATCGACCGCGATTGTTGTCTTGGGCGCCTAGCCGAGTTTCCTCAGCATCAGGTTGGGATCGGAGACGCCGGTGGGGTTGCTCCTTTGGTAGAACTCGCGCGAGAGGGAAACGCAGACGAGCGGGAGAAGGCGATGTGCGTGCTGTCCAAGCTAGCGGAGAGTGAGAGCAACCGATCGCTCATTGCGGCGGCTGGCGGAGCTGATATGCTCGTTCAGCGGCTGAATGATTGCATCCACGAGAGCGACAGCGGCGGAGAAGACCAAGGCATGGCTTCTGATCCAGATCTCGCTTCCAGCGTGAACAGCACCTCCGCTGGCAGCAGCGCCGACATACCATTGCTGCTTTCGCGTCATCAAGACGATGATGAAACGGAGAAGTTGCAAGCGTTGTCGACATTACTCGACCTCGTGTCGGACAACCAACACGCTCAGCCGATTGAAGACGCAGGCGGAATCCCGGTGCTTGTACAGTACTTGTCCGGAGAGAGTGACGAGCAAAAGCAAGTGGCTGCGGAGACGCTATGCGCGTTGGCGCAACATCCGACGCGCTGCGAGAAGATTTCAGCTGCTGGCGCGATGCCACGACTGGTGGAGCTTGTTCGAGACGGCACGGAGGAGCAGAAAGCTTTCGCAGCGCTGGCCATGTACAGGCTTATCCGCGGCCATGGAGAGAATCAGTCTTTGGTCACTCGTTGCGATGGAATTTTGCCGCTGGTGGTGATGGTGCGCGAGGGCACCAGTCAACACCGGGAGAACGCGGCGAAGGTTCTACAGGAGCTGGCTATGGACTCGGCGAACGAAATTGCAATCGGCGATGCAGGAGGGATTCCGCCGCTGATCGCGATACTGCGAACTGGGGGCGACGCGGAGAAGTTGGTTGCAGCAGGCGCACTGAGGAATCTCTCCTGCCACTTTGCGAACCAGGGTACGATCGTTACGGCAGGCGGAATACCCGTGCTGGTCGCGTTGCTGCAATCCGGAAGCGATTCCCTGAAGAAGGATGCGGTCGCTGCTATATGGAATCTAACGGACGTCCCGGCAAACAGGATCGCGATCGGTGAGGCGGGCGGAGTCGCTTATCTGGTTTCTCTTTTACGAGATGGAACGGAAGGCATCAAGGAGAGCGCGGCCGGCGCGTTGTGGAGCCTATCGGAGCACCCGCCCAACCGAGCTGCCATCGCCGATGCAGGTGGAATTCCCCTGCTAATTGGTTTGTTGCAGCATGAAGGCGTCGAAGAGAAGCGTCTGGCCGCTGGGACTTTGCGAGGTCTGGCTGTAGATCGAGCGATAGCAGCTCTCATCACCGTCCATGGTGGAATCCCAGCTCTGGTTGCGCTGTTGTGCAATGGAGACGAGCGCCACAAGGACGTCGCGGCCGAGGCTTTGGAACGCCTGTCGGAATATTTCCCGTCATTCATCGCTGCAGCCGGCGGGGTCCCGCACTTGTTCGCGTTATTGGCGAGCGGAAGCGAGTGCCAGAAGGCCTGCGCGGTAAGGACGCTGAGCAATCTGTCATCTCGTGCAGTGCATGCTAAGGCAATCGCGATTGCCTTAGCATGCGCCGCATAGAACGAAGGCGCTATTCCGGTACTGATGGCACTCATATCAGCAAGTGTCTCGCTGAAGTCGGACGCGGCTGGATTGCTGACGAAGATGCGTGCCGCTGCTGAATGAGATGTTTGAAGCTCGCGAACGCCGGAGACGTCGTCGTAGCTTACGTGTGGCGATAGTTCCACGCGATCCTCTTGCAGTTTACTCTTCCCAAATCGTGTTTTCCGGTCTTTGAGTTCATCCATCCGCGCAATTGCCCTCTTTCGATGTCTACTCAACGCAGCCGATCGCAAGGCAGAAGTTCTGACGACAAGGGAGCAAGTACACTAGCTGGTAGAAACTCCTGCCTTCAGAGTTGAGGAATCGGTAGGCATCGTAGAATCTCAGGCCCCTCACACCTCCTCAACCGACGACGATGACTCCGGTGATGAGCACTCAGCACACGCGAAGACTGATGCATTGCTGCGAACAGCGTACCCCACGTACAGTTGGAGATGTTCGTCGCTGAATGTTGCAGTTGAAGCGAGAGAAAAGGGGACAGCGACGTGTCTCGGCTACCTTTCGCACAAGACCGCAGTCAAAAGGCTCGCGGTGCTTTTCCTGGCCATTAGCGAGTGCCATTCAAAGAAAAGCGCGCAGCGAGCGGAGGGGCATTTTTACAACACGAACTGTCGTCACTCCTGGAAGCACTTCATCTCGAGCAGGTCATCGCCAGCAGAATGGTGCGCAAGCCCACAACATCCGAGGCCGCACATCTCCAGGTCGTCCTCCAGAACTCGTGTTTTCCAGTCTTTGAGTTCGTCCAACCGCGCAATTGCTCGCCTCCGATGCCTACACAACGCAGCCGAGCGCAACGTAGAAGCTCTGACGACAAGGAAGCAAGCACAATAGCTGGTGGAATCTCCTGCCTTCACAGTTGAGGAAGTGGCGGGCATCGCAGAATATCATGCCCCTCGCACCAAATCCACCGACGACGACGACTCCGGTGACATACGCGAAGACCGATGCATTGCTGCGAACAGCGTACTCCACGCACAGTCGTCAATGAATGTTACAACTGAAGCGAGAGAAAACGAGACAGCGACGTGCCTCGCCTTCCTTTCGCCCAAGACCAAAACGAGTAGATCCAAGGCTCGCACTCGCAGTGCTTTTTCTCAATCGTCGATGGTGGCATTCTACGAAAAGCACGCGGTGGAGTGGGCGAGCGTTTTCACAACGCCAGTTGTCGTCATTCCAGTAAGCGCGTCGTCTTGAGTGAGCCATCCGCAAGCTACAGTGATGGTGCGCAACTCGGCAACACCCGTGGCCACACACCTCCAGGTCGTTCTCCAGAACCTGGCCAGAGACGAGGAAAACGTGGAGCTCATTCTCGACGCGTGCCCTCTTGAGGGCCTGGTCGAGCTTGTAGAAGGCGGCAGCGCGGACCTGCGGATGATTGCTGTTGGTGTACTGAGCCGCGTTGCAGAACTTCCCTGGTATCATGCCGCGATTGGAGAGGCTGGTGGGGTTGCTGCCTTGGTCGAGCTCGCGTGCGCGGGCGACACGAAGGATTGCGAAGCAGCGATGTGTGCTCTCTCGAAGCTGTCGGAGAGCGAGGCCGGTCGATCTCTCATCGTGGCTGCGGATGGGGTCGATATGCTTATGACGTGGGTCCAGAACCGTGACCAGTCGAGCGACATCGACAGCAGTGATGATGGAGGCAAGACGAATCTCGGATCAGCGACGGACACCACGTCTGCGGATGGAACCGACGTCCCACGCGAACTGTCGCGTCTTCCAGGCGATGACCAAGAGGCGGAGGTGCAAGAAGTCCTGACACACCAAGACCAACCGAGTGGCGGCGACCAGGCCCTAGTGACTGGGGTTGGCGGCAGAATCCGGGCGCTCGTGAAACAGCTGAGCGTTGGTGAAGATGTGACCAAGGATGCAGCTGTAAATTCCATTTGCAGCATGGCGTGCGAGCTTGAGTGCTGTCGAATGATTGCAGACGCAGGCGGTATCCCGCTGCTCGTTGACCTTGTTCGAAGTGGCACGGCGAAGCAAAAGGTGGTGGCATCTCTCGCGCTACAGAGACTCGCTCATGGCCAAGGCGAGAATCAGTTGGCTATCGCTCGTTGTGGCGGCATTGTGGCGCTGGTCGCGTTCTTGCAAGATGGCAACGAACAGCAGAAGATCTACGCGGCGGGTGCTCTACAGAATATCGCGTTGCACCCCGAGAACAGGATTGGCATCGCTGCGGCGGGCGGGATACCACTTTTGGTCGCGCTCCTGCGAGAAGACAGCGATGACCAGAAGCTGTGCGCTTCGGGCATTCTGATCAATCTTGCTCAGAACTCAGCGAACAAGGTTGCTGTCATGGAGGCTGGCGGCGTCGCTCCGCTGGTCTCGTTGCTGAGGAATGGCACGAGAGACATAAAGAAGTACGCGTCGGACTTGTTGTGGGTTTTATCTGACTGCCCGCCGCGTCAAATCGCTATCGCTGAAGCAGGCACGATCCCCGCCCTGGTACGCTTGATGGATAACGGATGGCGATTTGATGCGCAACGCAGCTCGGGTACTCGGGGACCTTGCTGCACATGAAGCTAACAGGGCGCTCATCTTCCTCTCCGGCGGCGTTCCTCCGCTGGTTGCACTAGCGCGACACGGGGGCAAGGGGCTGAAGGGCATAGCTGCTGAGGTGTTGGAGAGTCTGTCGCTGAATCCGGCGAAGTTTCTCATTGCGGACGCCGGCGGGATCCCACCTTTGGTAGCTCTGGTAGAGCGCGGGAGTGAGCGTCTCAGGGACTGTGCCGTGCGAACTCTGCTCAATCTGTCGGACAGCGCGGCGACTGCGAAAGCGATTGGGCTTGCCGGCGGCATTCCAGCACTGACGATGCTCCGATCGACCGGAAGCGCGACCCAGAAGAGGTACGCAATTGCAGTGCTGAAGCGCGTACGCTCCGTGTCGTAGGCCAAGAGCCTAAGTATCTCGCAGCGAAAGAGGTCTATCGGATGTATTGGCCGTACCGGCAACGTCTCGTGCTGGTGTCTGCAGTCTAACATCACAACCCAGCCGTTGAGCTCCGTCCCTTCTTGCCAACGTTCACCCTCCCAATCGTTATCAACTTGGATCGTATTTTCAGGACTCTAAACTCAACAACACGAGTTAATGAACGCTGTTCCTGGTCGCTGTCAACGTCAACGCGTTACAGCGCCACGTCCTGCATCCATCGCGCAACGTTACCTTGAATAATGTTGCGGCACCGCCATTTTGAACTTGAAGTTGGCGATTTTGGAACAAAGAACGAGTTCCAGCAACTTCAACGCTGATATTGCAGACATAACGCAACATAACATCCCTGGAGCTACTCGAATGGGTTCGGCGCGATACAAAACGCCAGTCAAACGAGTTTAACATGTTGAGTCCAGAGATTCCGGGAGAAAAAATGTGGGGAGAAGGATGAGGTCCCCGCCCTGTCGGCGAAAGAAGAGCCGCCGCTCTCTCCATGAAGTCGCCTCGCGCAATCGAAGGGCCTCGGTGGGTAGATGCGCCGCCTCGAACAGCCTCGGGAGGGCGCGACCGCGTCCATTCGCTCTTTTTCCTCGGATCGGACAAGCTGATCGAGCACCATTGACCCGACGAGTCCAGCATGGCAAGTCGCCGCACCGAGATGGTGCCGCTGCTGACGAGCGTGCGCGTCGTCGTGGACACCTGCGACGCGCTCTCGGCGTGCCCCGAGCTGTGTATGGTCGTCCAGTCGTTCGTCGACTGCTCCGGCGTGATCGACGTCGTCCAGGCGGCCGCCAAGGGCTTCTCGCACTTGGTGACGCGTAGCCTTGCTCGCCCCGAGTGGAGGAGCGAGGCGAAGGAGAAGATTCCGGACGCGCTCGTGGCTGCTGCGCGCTGCGGTCACTTTAACGCGTTGAAGCTGCTGCTGAATGCGCTGGGCGACGACGTGAAAGTGCCGGAACGAGTGCTCGACGGCGTCATCTACGCTGGCGACTTGGCGCTGACCGAGTGGATCTACACGACGTACAAGTTCGCCACGGTGTCCACGCACGCGCGCTACCACGCCGTCGACTCGGGGCGGCTGGATATGCTGTTGTGGGTGAACGACCACACGGAGCATCAGGCTCAGAGAGAGCTGTGGAGCTACTTGATGGACATGGCGGCGACTAGGGGACACCTCGACATCCTCGAGTGGCTGGACAGCAACACTAACGGCGCGTGCACGAGCAGTGCCATGGACAGAGCTGCCGAGTACGGACACCTTGACGTGGTCAAGTGGCTCCACGCCAACCGCCGTGAAGGGTGCACGAGCCACGCCATGACCTGGGCAGCGCGCAACGGACACCTTGAGGTGGTCAAGTGGCTAAGCACCCACCGCCGCGAAGGAATGACGGCTGATGTGATGAACTGGGCGGCTGGCTTCGGACACCTGGAAGTGGTCAAGTGGCTGCAAACAAACCGCCGGGCGGCGTGCACGTTCGATGCGATGGACTTGGCGGTAATGCACGGCCACCTCGACGTCATCCAGTGGCTGCACGAGAACCGTCGCGAGGGCTGCACCAGGCGAGCGATGGACTCGGCGGCCGCGTATGGCCACTTGGATGTGGTTCAATGGCTCCACGCGAACCGCCACGAAGGCTGCTCGGTCGACGCAATGGACAGCGCCGCCTCGAGAGGGTACCTGCACATCGTCAAGTGGTTGCACGGGCATCGTAGCGAAGGGTGCTCACGCAAGGCGATGGACTTGGCAGCAGCGAGCGGCCACCTCCACGTGGTCCAGTGGCTTCACGTTCATCGTGGTGAGGGCTGCACCGCCGCGGCGATGGACGGCGCGCTCGCCAACGGCCACTTGCAAGTCGCGCAGTGGCTGTTCGCTAACCGCGACGAGGGGTGCTCGCCCGAGGCGCTGGAACGCGTCGCGCGACGTGGATGCCCTACAATCTGCCAGTGGCTCGTCCAGACCGGCTTGCTGCGCATAGTAGAAGGCGAGCGAGGGTTCGTCGCATCGTCCGCCCCAACGCACGCCTCGTAGCAGGGGAGTGACCACGGGATTACGGTCTTTATGTATTGTGTGTCTTGAGAGGCGTCGGGTCTGCAGGTAAATGGACTCGGAGCGACGTTGAACGCGAACCCGCCACTCCATTTCCAACTTTGAAAGATCGTCGTGCTCACGCGTCTCATCCTCGGCGGACTCAACATCTCCTTATCGAACATCCACGCCAACTTTTGCTGTTGAAGTTGGCTCAACTTTGCTCCCAGCAAGTCGGGAAGAAGATTCTGATGCTGTACAGCGGTAAGGCGCTCACCGTCCCACTGTAACGGGGCGGAACGAGGTGGTGTGGGACAGCATGAGTTGGATAGGTAACTGTCGGCCTGTAATGTGAGAACGAGTGGGCTCCGGAACGTCACAATGCACGCTGCGAAGATCCTAATGCGGCGAGTCGCCCTGTTCTCCGTCCGCTGCCGTGTGGACGGCTCAGATGCGATCCGTAGCCAGCGATCCGCATCCGGCAGCTTCACAGACACCACCAGGATCCCAGCACGAAGGCGTTCGATGGGTTCCTTGCGATGATTTAAAGGCCGCCAAGTGTCCGTTCGCCGCGACTTTTGCTCGTGTTCTTCCATGGATCGGCGGGTGCGATGGAGATTTTCAGGCGGGCACCGGATGAAAATAACTTTTCTAGAGGAAGGAGACACTAACGTAGCAACAGCAGTCGAGCGGTCGGGTAGGCTAGGTTAGTTTCAGAAGTTCCAGCTCGTAGCAACTCGCTAACCCTCCACGCCACACCCTGGCAGCGGAGGCGCTGCAATGCATCTGACACACGTGCCGAATGGCACGCCCCCGACGACGAGAGAAAAGTCCAGATCACGACCGACTTGTCGCGAATGTACGTGCGCTGTACTCTCCACCAAACTAATGAACACTAACAGCAAAACTTGCGTGACGGAGGAGCTTCAAACTCGCTTCTTCCATCTTACAGCCTTCGGCCTAATACTGTACTTACTAAATCTCCGCCGACGTTACCGTCTCCATTACTGCCTGTCGCGTAAGGCGTCTGTGAGTTTGCCTCCATCATACACTTCTCGCTTTTCTCCGACATGAAGGCTTCTTACTGTTCGCCTTCCGCCTTCTCCACCCTTCTGCCTGTCTCTCTCGGTCCGTTGACCATGGATACTGGCAGTTCCTTCTCTCGAGTGAACGCGCCACCCACCAACGGCTCCAGCGCGTACCGCTTCCGCTCACGACGCATTCATTTCTCGACCTCCTCCACCAACACATCCAGCACTACATGCGGGTCGCACGTGATCTGACGGCGCTGGCCACGGCAGTCGCTGCATCCAATGCCGTCAGCGCCAAGCTCATCCATACGAGGTCCGGTCTGCGGCCGTGGGTCGACGTCGACACGCCCAAAGATGCCTTCACCGTCACCTCTTCGCGCGGCGCGACCTGGGACCTCGTCATGAGCGACGAGTTCAACGTGGCGGGGCGCAACTTCACCGCGGGCAACGACCACCTCTGGACGGCGCTCGAGATGCCCGACGGCGTCAACGCCGCGCTCGAGTACTACTCAGCCAACATGTCGTCGACGGTGACCGAGTCGGACGGGCGCGGCGTGTTCCAGATCGAGGTGCGCGAGGAATCGGACGGCATCAACTACACGGCGTACAACATTTGGTCGCACCCGCCGAGGTACGAGAACCACAGCATGTACTACCGCGCCGGCATGGTGCAGTCTTGGAACAAGTTCTGCTTCCAGGGAGGGCGGATGGAGGTATCTGCCCAGCTTCCGGGAGCTGTGACGCGTGCGAGCAACAACCCGGACCTTGGCGACGACCGGAAGCGCGTCACGACCATCAAATACTACCCGACGTGGCCGGGTATCTGGTTGTTAGGCAACCTCGCCCGCGCGCTGTTCACCGGGTCCACAAGCCGCATGTGGCCGTGGTCGTACAACGAGTGCGATGAGGAGTACCGACAGCACCAGCGCATTAGCGCGTGTGATAGCAACCCTGGACATGGCCTGAACCCCAACCAGGGGCGAGGCGCGCCGGAGATTGATCTTGTCGAGGGCGGCGGCACGGAGATCTCGACGTCCATCCAGCTTGCGCCGGGAATGCCCAGCGACTTCCGCATGTTCACCATGGAGGGCGACGACTCGCCCTACTGCATGTATGGAGGCGGGTGTCAAACCCTTGGAGCCAACTACCCGGGCGTGCCCAACGCCACGTACGCCAAGCGTGGCCACAAGAGCTGGTACCAGGGGCTTCGCTATGCTCCCAACACGTTGTGCCTGCCTGAAAGCGACCAGATGCAGTCGGTCACCGCCGTCAAGCAGATCGTTGCCAATGGGATCACGGACAACAGCTGCAGCGGCGTCAACTCGTGTCCAGGCTCGCGAGATGGGTACGCGAGTCTCGACTTGATCGACGGCGTCAACGAGACGAAGTACTGGGGAATCAACGACGTCGGTGGCTGCATGCCCATCATCAACGGGTATATGGGCGCCTACCTCTGCGATGCCGACAACCAGGACAAGTCGTGCTCCAGTCCTCGCGCGAAGAACCAAACCAGGAGCAAGTCGATGGCCGAGTTCAACTACCAAATGGACGCCATCTCCGCCAACTGGGGCATTCCGCTGAGCGCGTACACGGGCTATCTGAAGTATCAGCTCGAGTGGGTCATGGGCAACTCCGGGTACATTCGCTGGATGATTGAAGACGTCGTTGTCTTCGAGATCCCCGCCGAGTCGATTGTGAACCCGCCGCAAGACGACAAGAAGTCGAATCCAGTGAAGATGATGATCGAGGAGCCCATGTACATCATCTTCAACGTCGCGCTGTCGACGAGTTGGGGAACGTCGCCACCGAATCCAGGAAGCAGGTGCCGCGGCGATGGCTCGGACGACACGATCAACAAGATCTGCGACGCGTTCCCCTTGTACATGAAGATCGACTACATCCGTATCTACCAGGATCTGTCCGAGGGCTCGACCATGGCGATCGGGTGCGACCCTGCGACGCACCCGACGACGCAGTTCATCGCAGACCACATTGACGAGTACTCTGACGCGGACAACAAGTGGATCGAGGTCGAGGGCGGCGCCAACTGCCAGTCGGACGAGGACTGCTCCGTGGGCGTGTCGCTGGTGGTCACGGGCCAATGTGTCGCCAACAAGTGCCAATGCCTCTCGGGCGGCGCGTGGGGCGGGCCGCGGTGCACTCTGGCGCTAACAGGAAGCGACAACTCTGGCTCGATCAAGTCGGTGAAGGGTTTCGGCCCTCCGCTTGCCCTTTCAATAGTAACCGCGATCGTCGTATTTGTCGCGCTGATGGTCACCGTGTTCAAGATCAGTGCGCAAGTGGCGCGCTCGAAGCAAATCGCGAGCGCCGCGGAGGAGGAGAAAGCCAAGGAGCTAGACGTCTCGAGCGAGTACGACCTCGCAAACTCGCCGCCGTCCAAGTGGACGTGAAAACCGACCGTTCTCGATTCCCGTGTAGATCAGCCACATCTGTTGTAATAATCTGTTAGCATCGTGCATACAGCAGCGCTCATACGAGCGAAGGAGAGAGAAGCCATGTTAGGCAAGCCGGCAATGCTTCCCGATTGCTGGTCGTGCAAGGCGAATTCGACTTGCGGCTCTTCCCATTCGATCTTGGATGCTCTCGAACGCCAGCAGCGGCGCTGTTATTGTCGCATCGCGCTTCGAAATCGCATACCTTGGCGCGTGATTGCTGTCCGCAACTTATGGCCGATCACTTGGGTGCAGCAACCCGTGCACGAACACTTGCGCTGATGCTGAAGGTCTCTTGGTGGGCATCTGCTTGTGCAGTAGCCAAGCCAACAAGACCCCCGAGGTCTTGGTGATCTCATTGCCACGTCTATCAAGATGGCGCGTCCTCTCGCCGGCGCGTCGACGTATCCGGCCCTTCTCCTCATCTGCGTGTCGTGTTGCTCTCGTCACCTTTGTCCGCGTTGTCGTCCTCGTCCTCGTCCTCGCTCTCGTCGTAGTCGTCGTCCTCATCTGCCGGAACCGCCGCTGTCCCCCCGACTCGCTCCACCGCGGCGCCCTCGGCCTCAATGTCCTCCTCCAGCGCGCGCATCAGCTCTTCCTCGGGGTCCACCGCCGCCTTCTCGCCGCCCTTCTTCGTCACCTGGCCGCCTTCGCTTTGCTTCAGGGGCACGTGCGGCGCGCCGCCCGCTCCTTGCTCCGTCCCGCAGTCTCTACCTTCACCCTTGCACTCACCAATAGATAGGAGTTTATTGTCTTCACCGCCACTGTGTTTAGCGCGCTTTGCGCCGCCGTTGCCCGCCGGCGGCGCGTCCTCCGCCGACCGCTTCCCCGCCTTCATGTTCGCCACAAACGGTCAAACGCTACAGTATATGTACGAACACAAGTACAGTATACATCTCACCGCATGTATACCTTATTCTTAATTCGGGGACGACGTCCTCCTTATTCTGGGGTTCCCAATCAAACCACCAACGGAAGCGCGAGTCACTCCTTCTCTGGTCCCCGCGCGACCGACTACCAGCACCCTCCCGACGACCACGGCGCAGCTACGCGGCTTGCTCCGGACGGCCATG
Organism: Phytopythium boreale; assembly: GCA_023338115.1. Classification (NCBI taxonomy): domain Eukaryota; phylum Oomycota; class Peronosporomycetes; order Pythiales; family Pythiaceae; genus Phytopythium; species Phytopythium boreale. Next base: position 27,470 of record JAADYG010000332.1, read on the forward strand.
GCGACGACGACGAGCGCGGCGGCGACCCCGCGGCGCGTGGTGCTGCACTTCGACCTGAACCGCACGGTGCTCATGTCGGACGCAGCGGGCGGCCGCACCATGGAGAACACGGTCGACTACCTGCTCTCCGAGTGCACCTGGGGCGTCGTGGACGCCCAGAACCCCGCCAAGGTGCGCTCCTTCGCATCGCCGCGCTCTGTATGGAAATACTGACCCCGCACTAACGTGTATGAACCGTCCGTGGCAGTGGGTGTGCGTGTCGGAGGCGTCGTCGATCGAGCCGCCGGCCGCGCCTGAGGGCCGCGCGCTGGTCTCGTACAAGCAGTTCGTGGACGACGCGCACCCGTACAAGAGCCTCGCGGGCGCCGCCGGGTCCATTGAGGACGTCAAGGCGTTCAACAAGTGCGTATAGTAAGCGCACGTCCCCACCATGTACCCGGCCTCGACACTGACCTCTCTGACTGGATGACAGGGCGGCCAAGAAGAAGCGCACGGCGCTGCAGTCGGCGTTCACGGGCGGGGAGGACGCGCCAGGCGCCCGCGTGCGCGCGTCCTTTGACGAGGTGATGCAGAAGCTGCACTTCCCCGCGGGCGCGTCGCGCGAGGCGGCGCAGGCGCTGGCGGCGACGCTGCCGAAGTCGCGGCTGCAGGAGGCGTGGAGCGAGGGCCGGTACTACCTGCTGCCGTCATTCATCGACTTCCTGTTTTTCCTCGCCGACAAGGAGCACGAGCACGACGTGAAGCTCGTGTTCCGCACCTTCGGCGACGACATCCCCGAGGTCGCGGCCGAGCTCGAGCTGCTCGCCGAGGGCAAGCACCCGTACGCGTCGGGCCGCGCGCTGCCCACGAGCTTCAAGCTGGACGCGGCGGCCGGCAGCCACCACATCGGCACCTTCTACCGCGACGGCTTCGACGCGAACGGCACGGTGCTCGCGGTCGGCAGCCTCACCAAGGTGCCCTTCTCGAGCGCGCGCCAGGGCGACGAGTACGCCGCGCACGACTTTTACGCGTCGCTGCCGCAGGCGCCATCGGTCGAGATCTCGCGCGGGTTCGAGGCCATCCAGACCAAGATCAACAAGATGCTTAAGGACGAGAGCGGCGTGCGCACGATCGCGCTGCGCGACTACTGGGAGTGGTGGAGCGCGCACGCCGAGGCCGGCGAGTACGGCAAGCTGCTACTCGTGTCGACTGATGCTGCGGATGCCGCGAACAGCGACCTGGTCGTGTTCTTCGACGACCACATCGAGGCGCACCACTCGCACATTGTTGACGTGCGCGACGTGGCCACGGGCGCGCCCGTGCCGTTCGAGCAGAGCAAGGGCAAGTACCTGCAGCGCGTCGAGCCGTTCGCCGCCATCACGGACCCCAACTACTTCGTCTCGCTCTTCCAGCAGATCGTCGCCCGCCAGTGAGCCAAAGTCCGAGACGGACGCACTTGCATCCCACGCGCAGTCATCGTTTGATCAGCAGTCAAGACCATGAGGAATAGAAGCAAGCGGTTTGCACGTTGTCTCTTCCTTCGTTGTTTTCTTACACCTCACCTTCATTCACTTGAATAGACAGAATCTCAGACGATCTCTACTTGGCGTCCTGCTTCCTTGCCTTCCGCGCGCCCTTCTTCCTTGCACGCCCCGTCTTGGACGGCGGCGCGGCCGTCGTCTCCGCCTCCCCAGACTCGGTTCCCTGCGCGTCGCTATTGTTGCCGTCCTCATCCGCGGTGCCCGTGCCCGTGCCCGTGCCGGCGTTCGTGTCGCTATCCTCGTCATCCTCGTCGGCGCCAGTACCCGTCGCGCTACTCGCGGCAGCGGCGGCGGCAGCAGCAGCCGCAGCTGCCGCCGCCGCTCTCCTCTTCTGCTGTCTCGAACTCGTGCGGGTGGCCGGAACGATCGGCCGGCGCTTGCGTGTTCGCCGTTTCGAGGGCGCCGACTTCGGACTCGACGTTGACGCATCCCGCTGCTCAGACGCCGACGCTTGACTCTCAGACCCGCTGTGCTCCTCGCTTGCAGGAGCTGGAGACGTTGACGCTGTGCGCGACCGCTTGCGGGTTCGAGACGTCGTTGGGGTCGTCGCAGCGGTGTCCGCGCTGTCAGCAGAGGGCGACGCCGCCGCGACGTGCTCGCTCACGCTACTACCACGACGACGAAGGCGCGCCGAGATGCGAGTGGGCGTTACGGGGTCCACGCTGGCATTTTGTGGCGCCTGTGCGCCATTCATCGCCTTGGACGGCTGCGACCCAGATGCTTCATTCCCCCTCTCGCCATGGCCTCCAGCTGCATCCTCATCGTCGCCGTCCTCATCAGCCGTTTCCGCTACCACGTCGCCGCTCTTGTCGCCCTCGTCATGGTCTCCGTTGTCTTCGTTCGGTTCCTTGTCAACAAGTTCCTTTATCTCGTCTGATTCCTCTGCCGCCGCCGGCTGATCCTGCGCTGGACCGGGAGCGGACGGCTCATCCGCGCCTCCCGCCCTATGACCGATTTGCTCAGCTTGTTGGAGAAGCGACGTCTCCTTCTTGACGCTCGCCTGGCGCAGCGTTTCCGTCAGCGTCCGCGAGAAATGCAGTAGCTCCATGCCCTTTTGCTTGGCGTCTGGTTGTCCCGCGGCATCGGCCTCGGCAATCACGCGCTGGCAGAACGAGTAGACGTGCTGCGCGAACGCTGTCCACTCGATCACTTGGTTCGCTTCCACGCGTTGCGAGAGTGTCTGGAGATCGATCACGCCACTCGCTGTTGTCTCACCGTCGTCCGAGAACATGGCGGGGTTCACTCCCTTGGACTTGGCGACTGACACGACCTTTGAGAGCACATCTAGCATCATGGTTCGCCGGAGCACAAGAAGACCCGCAATCGCCTCTTGCGCTTCGGAGTTCGCACCATCATCCGTCGAGTCATCAACCACTGTCGGGTTGCTAGCGCCATCAGCGACCGTCGCGCCTTCCTTGTCAGCGGAGGCAGCTACCCCTTCACTCTCACCTGCTGCCGGTTCCTGCAACTCTGCAGGCGTCGACTGTGTGCCGACTTCCTGCTCCTTGTCAACCTCCATGGGCGCCGCATTCTTCGTCTCCTCCTCTTTGTGGATCTCATCCGCGTCGGCAGCTGCAGTTGACTCTGTTGCAGCGTGCGCACCCTCCGCAGATGACGGAGGAAGGGTCAGTTCTGTTGTTTCGAGTCCAGTCGCTGTCTCGTCGGGTTGCTCAGCCACCGCCTCTTCTACAATCGCTCTCTGCGTCATCTCCACGTCTGAAGCGGCATCAGCAGTCGTCATTGGAGCACTGAAGTCAGCTGCCTCCACTGCATCAACCGCAGTCGCCTCCCCGGTGGAGTGTTCTTCTTCCTGCTTCGCCTCCTTAGTGGCTTTACCCGCAGGATGTTCGGTCTCAGCTGCATGCGTATCGGCCTCGTCTCCGTCCTCTACGACTGCTTCTACCGGCGCTGCCATCGCGGCCGACACCTGTGCGTCTGGCTCCTCTGCGCGCGGCGACTGCGAGTAATTGCTTCCAGCGTCGCTCTGCGAGGACGACGCGCCGTCGTCCACCTCCTCGAACCGCCTTCTCGGACGAGTGCGCGGTCTTCTCCTCCTCGCCCCGCTCGCTGTCGCGCGCACACGCTCCAGCGATGGGTGCTCCGCCGCCTTCTGCGCGTCCTTATCGCCTTCGTCATCCTCCTTCTGCTTCTGCTTCGCCTCGCGCTCCAGCGCGGCGTCCAGCTGAGTCACAAGCTGCGCGAGCTCCGCGGGCGGCGGCGGCGCGTCCCAGACGTCCATCAGCGCCGCCAGCGCCTCGCCATTGCCGGCAGCAGCCGCCCCGATCGGCGCCGTCTCCGTCGCGAGCTTCCTCAGCGCGTCCGCGTCGCCCTCGCCCAGCGCAGCAAGCTGCGCCAGCTCTTCCTCCACGCGCGCGATCGCGTCGTTCAGCGCCGGCAGCAGCGCGCGCGTCGCCTTCTTCCCCGGGCGGCAGGCGAAGCCCGCGCTTCGTTCATCCGCCGCCGCTACGGACGCGGCAGCTACGCTCATAGTGGAGTGGGAAAATGACGGCAGGAAGGGGCGGGCGCACCAAAAGGGGGAGGCGGAAAGTGTCGTTGCAACTTGAGGGGCAGAGCTCGTGGCGGAGATCTTGTTTTATATATACTTGCGAGAAAATGAATTGCTGGATGAGAGTCATTTAAACCTAACATGATTTGACAGCTCCAGGTTTTGGTTTTTTCTTCAACATCATAACAAAATGAAAAACAATCAAAAATCAAAATCGAAATCGAAATCGAAATTGGGCTTTTATAATTTCAGTGCATTAGCCCCTGATGTATCAGTACCCACCGACACACTACCCACCGCCTTGATCTACTTGGCGTGGTGAGCGTCCGCCTTGGCGTGGTCGTCCGCCTTGGTAGCGTGTCCGTCTTCCTTGGCCGGGTGCGCCTCCGCCTTGGGCACGTGGGCTTCCTCCTTGGCAGGCTTGGCGTGTTCGGCCGCGCGGGCGTCCGCCTTGGGGTGCTCAGTCGTGGCGTGGGCGTCCGCCTTGGGCTTGGCGGCCTCGGCGTGCTCCTCCTTCTTGGCATGCTCTTCAGTCTTTGCGTGCTCCTCCTTCTTCGCATGCTCGTCCTTCTTGCCGTGGTCCTCAGTCTTGGCATGCTCCTCCTTCTTGTCGTACTCGCCGGTGGAATGCTCGGCCTTCTTGGCGTTGTGCTCGGCGGCGGGCTTCTCATGGTCGGAGGCCGCGGGTTTGGCGTGCTCCTCCGACTTGGCCGGGGCGGCGTGGGCCGCGTCGGGCGCCGACGGGCCGCCCGCGCTCTTGGCGGCGTCCTGGGCGGCCGCGGAGGCCTGGGCCTCGGTCCAGATGTGCTTGAGCTTGGCGAACTTCTCGGCGTCGTCGATGGTCGAGTCCATGATGGCCTTGGACTCCTTGAACTTGCTCGCGTCGAACTGCGCGTTCTCGATCGAACTGGCGGCGCCCATGATTGTTGTTGGCTCGAGAGCTGTGCTGGTCGAGCTTTCGCTTGGGAAGGAAGGCTTCACGGAAACTTGGCGAGATTGCGAGTGGAATCCGGTGGTCGACGGGGCGGCCACCGGGAAGCCTCGTGGCTCGGCGCATAAGAGGTGGAAGCTCCGACAAACTCTGACTGGTTTCGCTTCGTATATTTAGCCCTCGCCGCCAAGAATACCCACGAATCGACCCACCCAAAGCCATATCCTCGCCTGCTAAGATGGCCAAGGTCGAGGGCGACACATGCCAATCGGTTCGCGCCACGAAACAGTGTCATCCTTGCCTGTCGACTACGGCTGGAGGCGCGAAGACGAGTGAGTGGACAGGCTGCCGTGATCATCGCGTCCTAACCTTGGACCGGAAACTGAAGCAGTGACAGTCGATCTGGTCCAGTGGGTTTATTCTTAGGCGGCGATCAGAACAGCAACGTCTCACGCGGTCGACCCTCCGAGGCACCTCAACTCGGGCTCTCCTGTATTTTTACCCTACTTGAAGCCATGTCTATTGCGCTTTGAAGCCGTTTCCCGTGTCGGCATTACATCTTCAACGTGCGGAGCGAGCAATATTGACGCTCAGCGCTTCGTCTTCGCTTGAATGTTTTCGCTTCGCACGTTAGTGATGGACCAAACAGTATGAGCCTCTTTTGGGCGGCATGGCTCGCAGATTGCTCATTTGAACGAGCTGTTTTGTGCTTCCAGCACGTGCAATACATTACAAGACTGTCGAGTCGCTCATACAGCGTCCCATGTCCATCCGATATCTAATGAACTGCTCCTGTTACAACGCCCTGACCTGCGAGCTTTGGGAAGACTCGACCTGGATGCCCGAGTGCGAAGACGACGTCAGCTGGCTCGTCTGGTTGCCGTCCTTGGCCTGCTCGTCCAGCGTTCGATTTAAGACCTGGGCCTTCAGAATGCGCGTACTTGCAAAGATCAGCGCCACCAAGCCGGCGACAGAGATCATCGCGGCGATCGCGACCGATGGGCCGTACCCGCTAGCAGCGGACGTGTTGGATGTCGGCATCGTGCACCGCGGGCCGCTCCATGCGCCCGCCGACAGGCACTTGCACTTGCCAGACGTGCACAATCCGGTCAGGATGTGTGAGGTGCCGACCGTGCAGTCATCCGATGAGTGGCAGTTGGCGCCGCC
>JAADYG010000333.1:0-33462 GCA_023338115.1 Phytopythium boreale
CATTTCAATTCAGTTGCAAATTTGCCGTCAACATCACAAGTCTCCTCCTCCTCCCTCCAAGTCGGGAGTGTCCAAGTCTTCCTCAAGGCGCAAGCGTGTGTGCCGTGTTCTGGGATCTGTCGTAGACAGAGTCCCATTACATTCCACGCTCTTGTTCTTGCACCGCCGCTGGTGGAGCTTCACCCCGCGCGGCGTGAACTCCTTCGCGCAGTATGCGCATGCTTCCACATCGCTGGCTCGCTTCATCGTCAATCTCGAAATGGCATCAGAAGAGGGAAGTGAAGTTCTAGTTTTCAGCCAATGAGAATTGAAAAAAAATCCTGCATTCAGTATTGCGATCTGCAACAAATCATCGCGTCGGTGGTTCAACCCTAAACCTTATCTGATCGCGCGGTCGGTCATGATCTCGTACTTGACGGACCCGTAAACGTTGGCGATCTTGTTGAAGCAGTCGTCCACGTAGGTCTCCAGCACCTTGATCTCGGCGACCAGCTGGAGCCACTGGTCAACGCTGGCGCTGCACCGGGTCTGCACGAACGGCCAGATGACGTCAGTGAGTGCGTCGCGGTAGGTGATGACCACCTGCAGCAGCTCGTTCTTCTTGGCGTTGCTTTATCGCGCTTCTGGATCTCGCGCTTGAACTCCTCGGATATGCGCTAGAGCAGCAGACTCACGCGCAGGGCCTTGTTGGTGTGCTGGCTGAACTGCGAGTGGTTGAGGATGGGGATGGTCTCGTACTGGTGGTGAATGGCGACTCGCATCGCCTCGAAGAGGTAGTTGGCATCCTTCTGGTACGTGCGGTACAGCTGGTCCCTGCGCAGCGCGTCCTCGAAGCCTCCGGACACGTTCACCGCCAGGTTGATGTTGAGCTCTCGCCCGCAGAGAAGGTCGTCGAGCTCGCCCGACCAGTTTTTCTGCGAGCGCAGCCACTCGCTGTGGTGCGGGTTGTGCACGGCGCCGCTGTTGAGGCGAAGGGTGCGCCAGTCGAAGGACGCGTGGCAGCTAGTGTAGAACACCTGGTTGCACCCGGAGACCTTGTGGATCAGCACCCCGCAAGACGGACACGGCTTCGAGGAGGCCTCCACCAGCTTGACGGACGCCAACACGTCGGAATCGCACACGTGGTCATCAGTCTCAATAGGCAGCTGGCAGTCGCGGCAGATCACTCCGCTGCAGATCGAGCACAGGTAGTGGCCGATCTTGTTGCGCGTCTCCTTGGACAGCATACCCTTGCAGTCCTCACGCGTGCAGGCGAGCACGTACGTCCGCTTGACTGGGTTCGAGTAGTTATTCTGCAGAGTTTCAATCTTGCCCGTCAGCTCCGCGCGCTCGTAGTGGAGCTCCTTGTCGATGCTCTTGATGTACTCCTTCATGCTCAGGTAGGTGTCCAGGGCCTGGCACGCGCTCATTTGCTCCTGCGAGTAGCGGAACTCGAGCAGCTCAGCCGTCTTTTCAATTTTCACGTTATCGTACTTCTTCGCCAGCCGCTCGCGCTCCCCGCGGAGACGCTCAATCTCCAGCTGCTTCTCGATGGCGTTCTGTGTCACAGGGAAGTAGCTCTTCTCGCGCTCGTAGAGCTGCGTCTGGCGGATGTCGCGGTAGGTCCGCTGCATGAACGACTTTCCAAGGAAGTCGAAGAGCGTAGAGCGGTCGAACTCGATGTTGCAGTTCATACACTGGAAGTAGTGCCGGTCATCGGTGATGTAGGCCTTGAAGCAGACCTTGCAGCAAACAAACTCGCACTTGGAGCACTCGATTGGATAACGACTGCTGCGGTTGAGCGGCTCGACGCACACCTGACAATCCGTCGATGTCATCACGTCAGTAGTATCCAGAAAGCGAGGAGTGAAGCGCACACGGGAGAAAGAAACCGTTATATTATAGTAGCGGCACTGTAGTTAGTGGACATTCGTAGCAATGTTGAAGGTCCTGCTCGCGATCCTCATCGTCGCGGCAGCCCTGCTCTGCGTACAGCTGAACCAGCGGGCGCTTGCCCGAAACTTTCTGGACGGCTACTAACACATCAGGGACAACGAGTACCTTCTAATCGACAACAACGTCATACAGTTTGTTCGATTCGAAGAGTCGGGCGTGATCGTCCAGCTATTCAAGGATGTCGACGCCTCAATCAGCTACCGGTCCGTGCTGGCATTCTCCAAGCACGATTTCGAGGTGACCCTGCATTCCAACGAGCGCCCGCCAGAAATTCCAGAGCGCATGCGTTTCGAGCTCTACCCAGTCGCCGGAGTCGTGCGGGCTGTGCACAACAACAGAGAAATCATGCGGGTGGTCAAAGACAATGCAATGACGAGTGTACACCGTACTATATAGGATATAATGTTTTACAGGTTTTTTGCGGTTCTGTGTTGCCAAATGGCTGCAGTTGCCTTTATAAAAACCAAGAATAAAAGACGTGATCCAAAGAAGGTGTCGATTGTCATTTTTCTTTCGTCACCATGAGTGGCAAGCGCAAGAAGACGGACGAGGAGAAGGAGTGGTCGAGCAAGCGAGAATACTCGAGCGTTGTCTGCAAGCTCTCGCGCTTGTGCAAAGATCCCGACCTTCTCGCTGAAATCCGACGCATCTGCCTCGTGCTTAAGCAAGTCCAGCTGGAAGCCTGACACATCGCAAACCTTCACGTGCTTCACTGTCTGGACAACAACGCCGAGCTGCCGATCCTGGACCAGACGTTCTTCCTCTGGTGTTGCCAAGGAGCTCGAGCCAACGGCATCCGGCCAGCGAAACCAAAAGCGGACGAGGAGATCACGTCGGATCGCAAGAGGACTACAAAGCGCTCGGTGGATGAAGGCTTGCGAGAAACGGTGCGACTGTATCGAGCTGGACGCGAGTGCTCCGATGGCTACGTTGTTCCTCCGAGCTTGGAGTACGAGGGCAACGACATCCTTTGGATCGCGGGGCAGATGCGAGTCAACGCTCAGAACATGACCGCTCTCCACTTCGTGAAACGGCTCTCGATGTATGTGCGTCTCCTGCTCGAAGAGGGCTCAAACGAGAAGGCTCCTCCCTCGGATGCCAAGCGACTGGTTCGAGCGTGCTACCGTGATGAGGGCGACGACTTTGTAGAAGACGAGATTCAGCTTCGTGAATGGCTGGGCCTCATGCCGTACGAAGACGTCATCAAGGACAACCTGGAGCACTTTGTGAAGAAGCTGCACGAGATCTTGCAGAAGGTGGAGGAGTCGCAGCAGAGGGATCCGAACAAGAAGGGCATTCGCGCGTTCTCGCTTCTGCCGTACTCGAGCTCGTATTCGACCGCGCATATCGTGATCAACGGGTCAACTCTCCACGGGTTCTACGCGAGGATGTTCAAAGAGACGGGTGGACGGAACCCACTCGACATTCCTCTGTCCATGAGGGGCGTGCTGGTATCGAAGGAAGACGTCTGCAAGAAGAAAGAGCTGTTCTTGCGGAGAGCGTTCGCGGTGTCCCAGCTCGAGACCATGGTACCAAGCGCCACTCTTGCCAAGCGAGACTTCGACACGATGGATCACGAATCCAAAGCTCCCTTCGCAAGTCGTTTGTTCGCGAACCAGGTCACGACGAACGGGTACAGCGCTTCTGTGCTGCTGTCACGACCGAAGACCACTCTGGAGCTGGAGATTGAGAAGACCAAGAAGACGAAGAAACCCAGGCGGGAGAAGGCCGACGACATGCTCGATGTGGAGTGGGGCGCTCTCCCGGACGACTACGAGGCGGACATGGTGGTTGCCATCGACCCTGGAATGCGTACCCTGTGTACTGCTGTGAGCGAAGGCGGGATGCTGCTGTCCGAGGAGTTCGTGAACAAGAGGAGGAGGAAGAACAAGATGTGCCGGGTGCGAAAGAAGAAGCGTCGGAAGAAGAAGGGAGACTGGGGCAAACATTGGAAGAAGTCGAGACAAGTGGATCGATCCCCACGCCAAGTCGGCAGCCAACTCGTGCACTCGATCAGTACGAAGGAGTACAGACATCTCGCGGGGATGAACAAGGTGCGCTACTGGAACGAGAACCTGAAGAAGCGCGAGAAGGAGTACGCCGAAGCGATCAGCAGCATCCCTTCGTACAAGACTGCTAGCTTCGAGACGTACCTGTCGCGATTGGAGTTTTTTTGGGAACACGTCAGCTTCCTGATCAAGTTCTGCGCGGCCAATGCCTTCCGCAAATGGCGTTTATTCACAACACGAATGAAGAAGAAGGTGCTGGACGCTTTGGCGAAGCGGTTGGTGCCAGTCGCGAGTCCACGAGTTCTCGTGGGATATGGAGACTGGAGTCGTCATGACAAGATCTCAGGTCACGCTTCGGGTCCAGTGAAGGGGTTGAGAGAAGCGCTCAAGAAGCGAGCTACGGTGGTGCCCATCGACGAGTATCGGACGAGCAAGCTGTGCTTCTGTTGTTACGAGCCTCTCGAACGAGCTCTTCTCCCGATCAAGACAGACGATGGCGATATCATCTTGAAGAAGACCAGAAACGTCTTGCGCTGTCCCTCCAGTGCTTGCAAGGCGAATTTCTAGAATCGAGACATCAACGCTGCGCGAAACATTCTTCGTCTTTTGAAGAACAAGCTACTTGGTCTCGGAAGACTGAGTGCTTTTTGTCGAGCGTAGCTGCTGTCGTGAATAATCTGTGCGCGAGGAGTGAAGCGTACACGGTAGAAGAATTCGTATATTATAGTAGTGGCGCTAGTGGACATTTTCAGCGCCCTCCGTAATAGCGATAAACAGCCCAGACCCGTTTTCGCTAATCATTCATCGCCGTGGCTTGCGGCCAAAGAGAGCGATTGACGCTGCGAGAACATCACAGCGATTCTACACGATCATGACAGTCCAAAGCGAGCTGCTGAGCCACTACGAGAACGTCGACTGGTTCGAGCGCGACAGCGAGTTCAATTTCGTTCCGTACGTGCTCAAATGGAAGAATCCGATGTTTGGTGGTCAAAATTGATGATCTGGATCTAAGAAAACGATCAACAATGCAGTCCATGCCGATCCTCGTCTCCGTCACTGTGGCCCTTCGCGACAAGGAAGCTCTGTGGGGCCTTTCCCATGTTGTCGCAGCCATCAACGAGTTCATTGGGGTCGACTACCTGGGGGTGATCAAGCGCATGATCTTGGGCTGGTGCGAGTGGAGCCTGGCGAACGGCCACATGAATGCCTCCCGCCGGCAGCAGTTGTTCGAGTGTCTCCCGTACCTGGCCAAGTACGACGCGATCGACACCCGCGTTCTGGACGCTTGCTTTCGCGAGATGGATTGGAAGAGGGTGGACTTCAAGCTGCTGGATCGCATTGGTTCCGCCGGCAACCCCAACTTGATCGAGTGGCTGCTCAACCACCTGTCGGTCCCGCAGCGTCTCATCGTCGACATCGGCGCGAGGAACGGCAGGGAGTTCCATGCACTGTCGGTTCTGCACCCGGATGGGTTGCCGCATCGAATGCTCATCTCCTTCCGGCTCAATCTCTTCACCCGAATCGATCCGAAGTACCACGTGCGCTGCGCCGCGACAGTGATCGGGCCGAAGACGGAACTGACGGAGGAGAGCATGGAGATCGAGTGGGCGATTCTCTGGACGACCGTATTGATGAGTATGGACTACTTCATCGCGAAGTTCGAGGCGAGTCCGTCCAAGTACGTGCTGACTAGCTTCAGCGCGGACCACGCTTGCGTGATCGGGCATCTTCCTCTGCTGCGCTGGCTGTACTCACTGGGCGTCGAGTGCACGCAGTCCGGGATCGACGTGGCAGCCAAGGCCGGTCATGTCGACGTGATGAAGTGGCTGTACGATCGTGGCGGGCGCCCGACGCATTACGCGATCGAGTACGCGGCTGCGGAGGGCGAGCTGGAGGCTGCGGAGTGGCTGTTTGACAGCGGGCTCGTTGACAAGAGCGCGTTCCTCACGGCGAGGGAGTACGCCGCGGATCGCGAGCAGGACGAGATACTGGCGCTCATGGAAGGGAACAAGGCACTCGTGCTTGGACTCCGCAACACGCGCACCCGTCGTGCTTGATTGCAGGGTTTTTTTTTTCAGTTATCGTATTGCGATGCTTGCGCTGGACGAGCATATCAGGAGAGCCAACACTCAACACACCATTGTCCACATCACATTCTGTTGTTTTACCCGTGTCATGAAGTGGTCCACTTCAATAAATAAAAAACAAACAGACAGCACTACACTGTGACTTCGAGATCCCGAAGTCGTTCCATGCGCTCATACGGCGGCATTGTGTTGCAGCGAGTCGTCTTCGGGTACTTTAAGCTCCACTTGTGCAGGTCTTTCGTCTCCGTCGGATCGCCAGGCTTGCAGTCCAGCCACACGACCATCTTCTTGTTCGGCGGCGACTTCTCGCTCCACGCGCACCTGATCGGCAGGGTGGCGCTCACTTCGATGCACGGCCACCAGTACTGCGCACCGTCCGTCTCGTACAAACCCCACTTCAGCTTGGTGTCCTCTGTAACGGCGGCTTCGAAGCACTGTTGCGTCCACTCGCCCATGCCCGTCTTCATCATCTTCACGATCGCGAGGTTGTCCCGCAGCGATTCGCGCTTGTGAACGATTGAGATCACTCGAGCCAGGTGTATCAACATGTTGATGCCGGACCGACGATAGTAGCCGGCCGGTGGAGCTACTGGATACGCGATCGCGTCGACTGGCGTGGTCATTGCGCGGAAACGGTCGCGAAGCTTCTTGGCCTTCGGTCCAATCAGTCCCCGCAGGAAGGCTTCCTTAGCCTCTCGCGCTCCTTCAAGGTTCTCCTCCGGAACCCAGCTGCGCGAGTTGTCGATATTCCACTCCACGAGAAAGTGGCGCTTGGCATCCTTGAACCGCATCGCAACAATCGCCGTGACCTCGTACTCCTCATCCTCGTCCACGGCTGTACAGGTCGCGTTAACGTTGGGAGCGGCGGTGGGAGCGGCGGTGTACGGGCTCAGGTCGTAGATCCGCACGCCTTCTTTGTCAGAGATGGTCTCGATCACAATAAGTGACAATTCTGAATCGTCAGTGACTGGAATCGCAACAACCGGCGGTGAGTGTCGATGATAATTGTGGGCGTGCTTGGGCAGGAGGAATGGCCTAATGAGCGTAGCCCTTCGTCCGGGCCAGCGTCCGAGGCGCGTCCCTGATATTTATAGCGCCTTGTCGACTCGCCCACGGTGAGTGGCTCCATGCCTATGTGTCTGCCTGCTCTCGTCCGTGGCTGATGTCTCTATATATGTGCACATCCATGCAAAGATAGACTCGGCTCTGCCTCTCGTCTCAAGTGCTTACACGCGCTTCTCGCTCAGCGTCACCATCTCAGGCCGCACGACCACCACCTTGTCGTCACCGCTGGCCATCGCGACAACGTTGTTGCTGCCCGGCTCACGCTGCGCCGCCAGCGTTCCAATGGGCGCGATCACCGTCGCTGCCGTCTCCACCGCGTCGGCCGCCTGCTGGTTCTGTCGACGGCGTAGATTGCCCTCGGAGTCGATGAACGCGTTCGTCTTGGACGGCGACTGCATCGTGTTGCGCTCTGTCACGTCCGCGACGGCCTCTTCACGCGGCGACAGGTATCGCTGGTCGTACCAGAGCGCGAGCCGCTCGGCCACGAGCGCGTTGACCTCCTCCACCTTCTGCAGCTTCTCGCGCTTGGTCTGCGCCTTCATGGCGCTGTTGCGGTCCCGATTGCGCTGATTGGACTCGAGCAGCGCTGCCGCCTCCTGCCGCACGCGCTCGGCCTCTTGCTGGCGCTGCGCGCGGCTCGTGTGCGCCTGCTCGTCGTCCGAGAACACGATGGCCTTGGAGATGGACACGCCGCGCTGGATCATGCGGCGGGTCACGTTCTCGGAGCGACGCGGCACGCCGTCGGCGTCAATGTACTCGGCGAGAGCGTCCAGTCCGAAGCCCGCGGCCGACGACCGACGGCGGCTCGAGCCACTTAGGCGCTTGAACGGCGACGATGCCGACACGTAGGCTGTCGCCATTGCTGGAGGCTGACGCGCAGTGTCACCAATGACCCAAGAGCTTGGTGTTGGAAGCGAAAGTGGGAGCGTGAACGGGAGCAAGTCAATCCTCGAGAGCGAGCAAATGGGAGAGGATGCGACCTGGCCAGACGAGGAACGAGGCGGGGGATGACGGCCATGAGATCGAGGGAGCGGGATGGAATCAGGACGGCATCAGAACGGGGGGGCCGACGAGGTCGTGATGGTCTCACCGCGTTATTATTAGGACCCGATGTGCAGCAAGCGAACGACTGGGTACATGTGCAGCGATGATAGGCAAGCAGCTTCCATTGCGACTATCATGGATACTGATGCATGCATGCGACTCGCTGGTTATACGTCGTCCAGCTGAGTATCCGGGCGGCGGGGCGGTCGTTGAGTCCACGTTGACGTCTCTTGGTTGTCTTCTATTCGCGGTTCTTGGAGCGTTGGCGCAGCGCCTGGACGCGCTTGCGGATGAAGCGGATGAGGATGAGGATCATGGCGACGCGGCGGCTTATTGCTGCTCCTTGAGCTTGGACGGTCGGGTGCCGATTCGCGAGTGAGCACTGCGAACCGTGGCGGCAGTGCCAGGTGCTCCAGCGCTGCAAGCTACGCAGGCAACCCGTGTGCCGGGACACCGTCCGTCGTGGATATCGTGAGCTGACTTGGGCGCAAACGTCCCACTCTTTTCGCCCCGCCATGTTGACGGCCACAGACCGTGTCGGTCGGCCGTCGCACTTGGCTTGCTCTCACTATGCTGGAGGTGAGTCATGTGGGAGGGTCCACTTCATTCCAAGTCGATCACTTCGCCACACAAAAAGTATTATAGAAGATCAAGTTGTATCGTACAACTTGATCTTCTACTGCAACCGCGACCATGAACGTGCACGATCAGACTCCAACTGAAAGCCACGACGGGTGCAACGCGGACAAGTTACATGTGTTCAATTGCATCGCCAACGGCCTGCAAACCGCTTATACAACAACGAGTGGTGCGTGAGGTACTACAGCTGAGGTGGCGGACCATTGCACCGCTGCTGGTTCGACCGAGCATCCACGGACTGACGCACTGGGCACGTCATACCACGAGCTCCATGCTGAATCGAGCAGCGCTGCTGCCCACCGAGTCGAAGAACGCGACGACCGCCGACTGGACCTGCGCTGCTCCGGCCGCCGTCACATCCAGCCACGACGCGTCCACCCTCGTCACGCTTCCACTGGCCGATGCCTCAGCGTTGCCTCCAGCAGCGGCGACGTCCTGGTCCAAGTAGTCGACGAGCGAGCTCAGCACTTGATCCAGATCCGGCGTTGTCGCCGGAGCGCTGATCGACCGGACCGTTGCACCATCGGAAGCAGCACCAAGGTCGCTGGCGCCCGCGTTGATCGGTTGGATACCGACCAGAGCGCCATATCTGGCGATCATGTCGCCAACTCGGCGCTCCTTCGTGTCTTCCAACGCGAATCGGATTTTGTCCAGCGTCTCGTGAGACTCGGACTCTGGGCCATCGTCACTGTCGTCGTCGTCAGCGACTGATGCCGACCAATACGACTGCACCGACCGTGCGTGCGGCACAAAAGCGCACACCGCAAGAGCCACGCGCGCCAGCTGCCCGTGCAACGCGTCGCCGTCAAAGTCGCTCCAGAACTGCAGCGGGTCGCTCGTGTTGGCTGCGTTCCAGAGGCCGTCATCGCCGAAGTCGCCCTGCTTCTTGACGTAGTCGTTGTACGACCGCACGAAGCTGGTCTCGTCCAGCGTCGGGATCAGCGACGAGGCCACGCGCACTGCCACGCCGCGCGCGCGCCGCAGGCCAGAGCTCGACAGCCCCGCACCTCGCACTCGCGGATCCAGCACCAGACTCACAATCTGGTGGTCCTCCACGTACATCTGCATGCGCCGGAAGAACCGCTCGGCAAACCGCGTCTTCGCCGCGTTGTCTTGCAGAAGAGGTGACTCCATGGTGAGAGCGAACGCCCACAACCACAGCGAGAGGTACTGCCCCGACGTCGTGAATGGCAGCTCGCTCATCGCGGCGCATGCGTTGAGGGGCGTCAGGAGCGCGTCAATCGCCTTCAGAGCGGACCAGAAGCTGTCGTCACGAACGACCGCAGCCAGCGCGGTAAGCTCCGCATCGCTCTTGACGGTCTGTGCGCTCTTCTTGTCCCCGAAAGCGTCGCGCACACGGTTCTCGTGGCCGGCGACTCGGTGCACCATCTGCGCGACCGACGACCAGTCGGTGACTGAAGGCACGCGCGCAAATTCCGGGAGTGCACGCAGAGCCGTCGCGATGGCAACCGCGTCCGCAATCGTGCTGGATGCGTTGGTCTCGTGAATGACCTCCTTGAGCAACAGAGCCGACTGCTGGGCCATGCAGCTTCCAATCAGCGCGAACGAGTTCGCATTGCATTGAGCGGCGCCGTCATCCACCACTGGCGCTGGCTGCTGGTTTAGCTCATTGAACAGCCGACGCAAGTGGGAAAAGTTCCCGTCCGTCGCGTCCGAGCACAGAAACAGCTTGGCGCTGTCCGGGAACGGCTGCGAGCGCACGCCCGCCTCTAACACGCCGCTGGCGAACTTCGCCGCGTCGGTCGCGCTCGTGCCGGCGCTTCCGACGCGCGACAGGAGCAGGAACGACCGGCGCAGCTCGTCCACTGCGATCAGCTTGATTCGCTCGCTCTTGGTGCTTGACGCAGCCTGGCTGCTTGAGAGTTGACGCCGATCGACCACGAGCGTCGCGAACTTGGCGTTGCCCAACGAGCTCGCCGTCTTGCGGTCGTAGTCGTCCGCCAGGCGGTTGACGACGACCGTCGACGCTCGCGCTGCAGTCAATGGGAACTCGACCGCATTCGGGCCGCTCTCAAAGCCGGAGGGGTACGCCAAGAGCGTAAGCGCTTCCTGGAACTGCTTGTTGTCCAGGAATGACCACGGCACGCGGTCCGACACGATCGCGGCCGTCAACTTGTCCTCAAAGGCGTGTGCGTTCGGCCCCTTCTCGCGCGCATGCCTGCCAGCAGCAGCAGCGACCGCCTTGACTGGCGTGTTGGACGCCGACTTGGCCGTTACGTGGTCAGTGCTGACCGTCGTCCCCGGCCCAAGCGACGCGCGCTTCTGCCGCTTCGCCGCGCGCGGGGCACCTGCGGCCTCGCTCGCGTTCACCTGGCCCGCGTACTCGCTCTTGACGGCGGCCGGGGCCTCGGCGCATGCCACCACCAGGTGGAGCTTGAGGCGGCCGCTCAGCTGCGGTACATCGACGCCGCAGTGCACGCACCGGACGCGCTTGGTCGCGGGCTTCTTGCCGTCCGCGGTGTCGCTGTCGGGCGCGTCCGGGAGGTCCTGGAAGTGGCTGTAGACCGGCCCGCGCTTGCGCCCGACCACCATGCGCTGCGGCGCCGGCGGCGGCGACGACGGCGCGCTCGGCGTGACAGATGGCGGCTCGGTGGGGTGCACGCTTGCCGAAGGCGCCGGTGTTGCACTACTGACCGAGCCGGCGGCGGCGAGCGGGTTGGGCGGCAGGCGCTGGGCGCGGTAGATCTCGGGCCAGTCCGTGTGCTTGATGCGCAGGTGTGTCATGAGGTTCGTGTAGCCCGTGCTCGCGTTCTGCGTGTAGATGTTCCAGCACAGCCGGCATCGGTGGCGGTTGGCGCGCCCGTTGGCGTTCACGGGCGGTGTCTCGGCAGCGCCCGCGCGCTTCTTGGTGCGGCGTGACGTCGAGGGCGCCGATGAGGAGGCGGCGGCGGCATCGGCATCGATCGCGGTCGCGGGCTCGACCGCCGGCTCGAAGAAGAAGTGGCAGATCTCGGCGTTGGTCGGCGGCGCCGCGGCAATAGTGGAGGCGCCGTTAGTGGCCATTACGCGCGCGACGTCCGTTTATATGGAGATTTGTATGGAAAAAGGGCGCGTTGACGTCTTTTCTCGGGAATATTGATTGATTTCGTCGCAGGGGCGAAAAGGAAAAGTGGGCGAGGGTGATGAAGGGAGAGAGAAAAAGGGAAAAGCGAGAGGGGAGAGGAGAACCAATAATTGTAGCCAATTCACTAATGAATCGTATGATTTTGAATCGTGGAGAAATATGCATTTGCGCAGGATTTAGGGCATTCTGTATGTGAGTGCGATCCTTGAAGAGACGCGAGCGGCTCCAATATGGAGGAGCCATCACCCACTTTCCTATTGTTACCTTCGCGCCGACCTTTAAGTGGCGGCGCGGAGGATGAGCGCGACCCGACGGACGAGGGCAGAGCGGCGCCACGTCCCTCGGAGCCTGTACAGTGCGTTCTGCGTCCTCTCGGCGTCCCCATTGGTCGCAGAACGAGCCTGGCAATGGGGCAGCAGCACAGCAAAGACGAGCACGGCAAGCCGCGCTCGTCCATCGCCAGTTGCGCATGCTGCGGCGCGCTTTCGCGGTGCTTCTCGCGCGCCGGCAATGCACCGGGCGCGACGGGGAGTGCGTCCGTGCAGCTCGAGAAGCAGCAGGCCGTCACGCAGCCGCTGGTCGTCGAGGACGAGAGCTGGAAGAAGTGGAGCTCGTACAACCTCATCCACCACCCGCCGGGCGGCGCCGCGGCCGCCAGTGCGTCTCAGTACCGCCCGCCGGCGTTCGTGAGCCACACCAGCCAGCAAGACGTCGGATCAAATAGCGGGGAAGCAGCCGCGTCGACAGCAGCGACGACCAGGGCGGAGGCCGTGTGGGAACTGTAGCAATCAGAGCTAGACGAGTGTGCTAATGGAGATAACCTGAACGAGATACACCCGCTCGTTTTCAAGTCGGATCGTTTTGCGGACTCGGAACGCACACGCAACGGCCTCATCGATCACCTCCCGCGTCGCCATCGTCATCATCACATTCCTCTACCTCTGCATCACCGCCATCGTCTTCATCGTCGGGAGCGTTTCCGTAGTGAGCGCTCGCGCCTTCAAGGCTCTCGCGGAACAGCATCGAGCTGTTGGCGTGGTCGGTCACGGACGCGTACGAGTCCTTGGTCGAGCGCGACGAGAACCGCTCCGACCGCCGCCGCGACGCGCTGTCCGCCTTGAACGTGCCGCTCTCTGCCAGACCCTCGTCGTCATTTTCCCCGCTCATCACCTGCGAAGCAGCCTCCTCCTCTTCGTCATGCTCCTCCTCTTCGTTCTCGCCTTCATCGCTCAGGTCCCAGGCCGTCTTGCGCCCGTCTCCTTGTTGCTCGTCCTCTTCTTCATCCCCATCCCCATCGCCCTCGCTGCTTCCTCGCGACGCTCGCGCCTCGCGGCCGCTCGCTGCCCGCCGCGTTTCCTCGACCTGCAGCAGCCACGCATCGTCCACGACCGTTTTGCCGCGCTTCTCACCGTCCTCCTTGCCTGACATCTCGTCACCGACCGCGTCGTCCTGCTCGCTCGCGTCCAGAAGCTTCTCGCCCAGCGTCCCGTCGCCGATCTCTACAGCGCGCCGCTTGCTGTCGACGCAGCAGCAACAACAACCGCTGCGCCACTCGCTGCTCCACGACGCCCCCATGCTTTGGTCCGTCCGTTAGTGGGGACAAATGAGAGAGAGTCCGACTTGACGCGTTGAAGCGACGCGACGCCAGCGTCCATACTGAACCCAAGTCACTCGAACAGCTACGCCGCCAAAACCGGATCGTTCACTTGGTTGCTGCTGCGTAAGGTCTAATAAATACTGCGCGGTGCTACTAGCTCTCAAGTGACCTCACCCAAAGTGCTTGAGCTTCTTGGAGGGCGAGTCGAGCACGTCACCGAGCGTAGCGACCGCCGCGGCGCGCGGCTTGCGCGTCTTGGGCGGCAGCTTGTGCTTCCACAGCGTGCAGTTGGCCAGGTACTTAGGGCACTTGTCGTGCCGGTTGGTGCCGCGGCACTTCTCGTTGCCCGTCTTGTCGAAGCCCTCGCACCAGGTCCACTGGTAGTGCTCTCACGACTTGACCTTGGCGCCCTCGAACTTGGTGGGCACCACGCGCACGATCACGGGCGCCACGTCCTCCATCAGCTGCCGCTCCAAAGCCGTCGGCGGCACGAACGACTGCCCTTGCTGCGCGCACAGGGCCGAGTGCGCACGCCGCTTGGCCTCGGTGCACCGGTTGCAGATCTGGAAGGAGCTCATGAAATTCTCCAGGTCCACCACGCCCGAGTTGGCCGGGTCCATCAGCCGGAACAGGTGCTGCGCCTCCGCCGAGATGGCTGTTGGCCCGCCAGGCGGAGGAGCGGCAGCAAGCATCGGCGTGCTATTCGGACTCGTGATGTTGGTGGCGTTCGCGGTGGCTGGTGGCGGGGCGGTGAAACCACTCCGACCAGCGTTTGCCTTGGCGACTCCGCTAGCGCTTGCGCTGTCCCCACCGCCGGTGCTGCCGCTCCCGTTCTCCTCCTTGACCTGGTGGTGCAGCAGCAGCTGGTGGAACCGCGGTAGCGTCAGCACCCTGGCCATCGGGTCGCAGAAGTTGTGGAAGGTCTGCACGAGCTTGAAGTCCGCAATGTCGGGCGTGATGGAGATCTTGGTCACCTTGCCGCCGCTCGTCGTCCCCGTCGCGGAGATGCGCGTCGTCGAATTGCCGGCCGCGAGTTTGGGCTTGAGCGGCAGCTCGGAGCTCGTGAGCGAGCGCTGCAGCGGCGCGATCGGCACGCCGTACGTCGTGTTGAGCTTGCGGATCGTGTTGAGCGCCGCCGCAGAGTTGGCCATGGCCATGGCGGCCGCCGCCGACATTTGTCCCTGCAGCAGCGACGCCTTGAGCGCCGGAGAGAGCGAGTCGGCCGCTGCCGCCAGGAAGAAGCTCGGGTTCGGCCCCGGAGCGCCCGTCATGTAGCTCGGAGGTGTGAAGTAGTTGAACACGCCCGGGGCAGGAGTGCTCGTCATGTTGCCGGCGCTGGGGTTCCTGTTCGCGGTGAATGGCAAGTTTCCAGGCATGGGAGTAGTGCCGCCAAGCATCGACTGAGGGGCGGGCACGACAATCCGCAGTGGCGCCGAGTGTGGCGCTGGTACGGAAGCGTTCGCACCAGCCGCGGACGCAGGAGCGAGCGCCTGACCCTCGCGCGTCGGGCTGACGCTGGGCGAGTACAGCGAGTTGAACAGGTTCACAACGTCGGGGATGTCCTGCTCGGACACGACGGAGGACGAACTGGTGCTCTGTGCGGAAGCCCCAAAGCTCGTTGACGCAGCCTGCCTACCGAGAGGAACAGCGTCCCGTGGGGTGCTGTTAGCAGTGCTGGGACCCATCGAAGTCGACACGCTTGTGTAAGGAGTCCCGCTGAAGTTGGTGGGCGACGGCACGAGCGCCGCAACGTCGTCGTCCGAGAGCAGCGGCATCCCGGCGTAGTCGGGCGTATCGGGCAGGATGAGGGCGTCGTCCTCGTCTTCCCCATGGTCGTGGCCGCAGTCGTGCTCGCCGTCCTCTTCGTCTTCGTAGTCCTCTTCGTCGTCATAGTCGTCGTCATCGCCTTGCTCTGCCTCTCGCGCCGCCTGCTCCTGCTCGTCCTCTGTGATCATGTTGGCCTCACTGATCCGGCGCTTGGCGCGCGGCGAGTTGGTGAATGTGGACGTCACAGGCGCCAGCAGCGTCTTGCGGCGCTCGGCCAGCGTCGGCTCCCGCTTCACCTCGTCCTTGATGAGGAAAGACTGGGTGTCGACTCGACCCGTAGCCATCGGGAACTTGGCGGCTCGCTCTTGATGGCCGGCTCTATCGGCTTGCTAGCGCCGACGCAGCACGCTTCGAGCCTCGCTTTGTCCTCGTCCGGGTCCAGCGGCTGTAGATCCTCCGCGTCCAGCAGGTCGTGGTCCTCGCTACCGAGCGGCTCTCGCGGGACCGACCAGATCTCTGTGGATCGCCATACACAGTCGTTAGAGCCGCACCAACAACTCCACCACAACCACCAATCGTTTGTGAACAAGCGCTCACCATCGTCGATCTCGTCTGTGGCCGAGCTGAAGAAGTCGTCAAAGGCCATGAGGTCCGTGTCCATGTCCTGCATGGAGCCTCCGAACTCGTGCGCCGCCAACATGTTGACCGGCTCGCCTCTCGGATCAGGAACTAACTACTACTGCCAGCTCGCGGCAGGTCCCGGCCGCAGGTCGAGTTGGCTTTTGAAATCAGCCGATAGACCGGCCGATAGAGCAACACAGAGAGCGGAAGGGCAATGCAAGCATGTCGGTGCGGTCGGTGTACAGCCCAGTAAATATAGACGGACGGAAAGATCGCTTGAACTTCCGCTCAGACCCGTCTTATCGAGCGCGAGAGGCCATGGACCGAACCGCGTGGATCCCTTCGTTGTTAGGCATTCGGTTCGTCTATTGCAGGACGGGGCAAAGTTGCCCGCAACTACTGAAGGCTGAGCGAGCGGAGCATTGTGTTATTCTCGCTGTTCTCAGATCTATTCCGGGGCGCGCCTTTGCCGCCGTGGACGGCTGAATTTAGACGGATACGTGCTATTTACAGCAAGGAGGCTAGCCAAGGGGCAATTCCCTGCGACCTGCCGGCAATTGGTCCGCCTCCTTGTTCCCGTGGGCTTCAGGTTATTTCTGTGCGTACGGCGTGCTGACCAATTCAAGAAGCCAGCGGATCATACATCATTTGGTGTGCGCTGGAACGCCGTCCGAGTGTGTTGGGTCAGCATCTAGGCCCTCGACGCGCGAGGGCCACGCGTTTGGGACCCTGGCCAACGCGAAATACAGTCATTCGGCCCACTACAGGCCGCTACAACTCATTCGCCTTGATTGTCGAGACGCCGGAGGTTCACTCACATCAAGCGTCACGCGTCATCTTCGACGTCGAAGTTGGTCGGATCGGTACAGCGTGTCTCAGCCCCCCCCCCCCCCCACCACCACCTTGTCCAACGCGTTGACGTTTACTCAGTACTGTTGTCAGAACGCCATAACGAACGGTTCGATGGCTACGCTTCTTTCCGACTTGCTGACTGGATCATCGTCGTATCGCTCGTCGGACCGGCGCGTGACGCAGTATCCCTCTCCATAACACGCTGACTGGCCAAGGAAATCCGGGGCGAGGCAACAACGTTGCCTTCACCAAGAGTGTGTGTTGTGGGATTGGTTGTCACGATAGACGTGGCCGTGGGATCCGATAACCACCGAGACATGTCGGGTGAGGCGCCAAAGGGCGCGGCGGATGACTCTGCACCTCTCATAACTTATGCAAAATCCGATCCGGATCCGACGTGCCAGTGCTCCAGTATAGCTTTGCCCGTCACAAATCTGTTAAATATAGTATCGAGTACGATATGATGTAGCGTGTCAAAATTTGTAGGAGTCATTCCGGCTGGCCCGATCCAAAACCGCAAGGGCTTGGGCTTATTCGGTCGCTGTGTCCGACCCAAATTGACGTATATGATCTTTTCATATCAATAACCTAGCAAATATGACGTTTAAAATGGGACACATGCTAGTCAATCAAAACCGCTGAAAATATCCAACCGCGATCCGTTCTGATATCGCAGTCCCTCGTCGCTCAGAGTGTATCCACCTATCCATTTCCGAGCCTACGCATAGCCACTCCAAGTCACTTCGGTGGTGGATTCCCACTCAAGCACACCCTATTGCGGCCTCTCTGCAATGACGGTGCGTACTGCACTGTAGCAGCCAGTCGCTTCGACCTGAAGTTGGCCAGTTGACCCACTACAACAGTAGATCTCTGACCAGGATGGCTCGAGGCGACGCGCTGCGCCAAAGTGTCCACTTGAGCGGACACTTGTCCCTGTGAGTGTTGGTGGTTGGAGCCCGCCCCACTTCCACGTCCTCCGTTCGCTCTGAACTTTTGCCCACTGCTCGTTCGTGGCCGTCGAAATCTACGCGTACGATCCGGATCGGAATCAAGCGGCTCACTTTTCGAATGCCCAGCGACCAAGCAGGTCACTGTCCAACCAGACTCCAGCGCTGCTGCTAGTTTGTTACACCAAGACACGATGAGCCACAACAACCAGCAGGTGCCCGAGGAGCTGCGCTGCACGTACCGCAGCAAGCCGTGCCCCAACGAGCGCGCGCGCAAGCGCAACGGCACCCCGCACAAGCTCTGCCAGGAGCACCGCATCAAGGCCAACCAGAACCAGCGCAATATGGCGCGGCGGCAGCGGGAGCGGCGGCAGCAAGAGGTCTCCACGGGCGACGACCTGCTCAACAAGCTGCTGTTCGACGACCTCGATGACGACGCCGACGTCGACGACTGGGGCCTCATCGCCATCGAGCCGCTCGACGGACCCGTCGAGCTCAAGCCCGAGGACCTCGAAGCGCTCCAGGTCCTCTGGGACAAGCAGTTCGGCCCCTAGGCGCGCCCAACGCGGCGCAACTCGCCAATAAACTGGCACCCCAAACGAGCACGTTTGGGCTTTAGTGACTCGCCAGTATCGTGGCCGCGGACCGTGCTCCGCCTCCCACACACACACACACACACCAACGCAGGTAAAAATCATCCACCCCAATCCAGTCGCCCGCCCGAAACCCGGTGGGCCTTCATGTCTTCGTAGATCAATCGGCAGTAGTTCATGCATGTGCCCGTAGTGTCCCCAACGAGAAGCAAATATCCATTGGTAGGTTAGGAATGACATGGCAGCTCTATATGTCTCCAAGTCGGCCGGGCGTATGAGGCCGACAGCAAGTGAGAGCCGACGCCTTCAAGAGAAAATAACAACAGAACAACATACCAACGCCTTATATGGCGCTGGTACACCATAATGACGCGACGTCCGGGACAGTGGTTGGAAGGCCCGACATGACATCGATGCTGACGATAACTACTCGGTATAATAGCAAAGCTGCGCGTGCACTTCAGATCGCACCACTCGTCTCATGCGGACAGGAGCTCCCGGCACCTGGCACAAAGCCCTGACCGTGTCAGTGTCGAGCCGGGGCGGCTTCCCGCCAGAGAGCGCGCCACCGACCCGTTTCTTGACTCCAGCTTCCCGTCATGTTGCGGACCAGGGTTTGAGTCAGTAGCAACGCTGACAGCGTTACACTGTACCACCGCGACGCCTTCAACCGCAATCCGACCGTGCATTCCGTGCCGAAACAGCTCCACAGTCGCGCTTTGGACCAATCAACAGCCACTGTAGGCAGAGCCGCGAGGGCCTCTACGATGCGACGGCCGCCCTGGACGGACACTACATTGCCTTCCAGTGCTGCCGTGTGGACAGTGCGCGCTCCTCGATGCGTTGGCCCTTGCCGACTGAGTGCAACCTCAAAGCCGATAGTTCATAAACTCTCGATACTGTATTTGATAATCCTCTGCATTGATACAGTTATCATTTGTCAGATGCAATTTGAACTCGTAACAACTGATAAATAGGTAAAACATCATATACTAGGGATGGTCGGTCTACGGGTTTGGTGCGCTGTCCTGTCGAGAAGGCGAGACCGCGACTGGCCAGCGCCGGAGTGGCGCAACTGTACGCCTGTCGCGCACACAGACAGGGGATTGCTCACCGCCGGCGCCACCGTAATCTGCTTGGTGGCGCTCTTCCACCCTCTCCAGTCGATCCACCGATGCCCCAAGCGCGCAGCAAATCACGGACCACACGCGGCTGCGTGGGTAGCCAGCCTTCGCTTTATCTAACGCACTCACGAGCCACCTGGCGTGTCAATTGCGAGTCCAAGCATGGCAGGAGGCGCCTGCGTAAGCACTGCTATCCAGTTATCGGCCTTCTCTCATCGGCCTTCTCTTATCTACCATCAACAGGGTGCACAGTGGGTCTCACCTGGCGGCCTGCCTCGCCCGCGCACCTGGCCACCCGAAACACCTCTACCGTGGGGTTGACGCCCGGTCGTTCTCATCCTAATGAGCTGGCAACAGTTGACGCTGCATTTCTCCACGTCGACGTCACAAAAAGTTCGGACTGCGCCCGTCCCCTCCGAATCTCTTGATATTTGTATGCTTCCTGAGCACTGTCGTCGCTTGCCGGATTGAAGTGAGCATCGTCATGCCATCGACGGAACATGGCCGGCCCGGCCGGCAGTGGAACAGAAGGTGGCACCGTTACTGACTGACACTCGAGGCCCCGCCTGCAGACCCCATCCTTTCTCCGCCTTCTCTATGGTCGGTCGGGTGTACGACTGCAGATCAGAGACGCACCCGCTTTCGCTTGGCGTCGTGCGGTTCAGACCAGCGTGCGCACTGTGCACAAGACAAGAGAACATGGCCGCGCGAAGAGCGGACCGGACTGCCGACTGATGGAGAGCCCACGCCATTGTGCGATTCGCTCGACCGCAGCTGCGCGCCAAGATCCCGACATGCTCCCGCACACAGAGGCCGCGAACGACCGCGCGGTGCCCGACGAGCTGCGCTGCACGTACCGGAGCAAGCCGTGCCTCAACGAGCGCGCCCGCAAGCGCAACGGCACGTTCCACAAGCTGTGCCAGGAGCACCGGCTGCGCGCAAACGAGAATCAGCGCAACATGCAGCGGCGGCTGCGCGAGCGGCGGCGCCGAGAGGAGTTCGAGGCCGACATGGCGGCGGCTGCTGGCGGTGGCGCGGCTGCTGTGGAGAACGCGCGGCAGGACGAGTACGCGCCGCTCGACGAGGACGAAGACGTGGACGAGTGGGGACTGTACGCGATCGAGCCGCTCGCGCAGCCCGCCGATCTGCGCGCGGAGGACCTGGAGGCGCTCAAGCTCTTCTGGGAGAAGAAAGATACGCA
This sequence comes from Phytopythium boreale, assembly GCA_023338115.1. Taxonomy (NCBI): domain Eukaryota; phylum Oomycota; class Peronosporomycetes; order Pythiales; family Pythiaceae; genus Phytopythium; species Phytopythium boreale. Next base: position 20,567 of record JAADYG010000333.1, read on the forward strand.
CGCCTGAAAATATTATCGGCAGTGGAGCGCCACGGGCGGAGCATTACACACGCGTGGCGCGTGCGTGTTAGAGAGTATTAGATCTCGGTGCAGTCGGTAGGGCGGACGTCGGAGGAGTGGAGCACACGAGAAGACGGGGACGTACGCGCTGAGCACCGCGACGCGTCGACAGCTAGGCTTAGCGAGCATTTTCATATCTGTAACATATACTAGCAAGTGATCGGCCCGACCACTGGATGGGTGCTGGTCGTATTAGCGCATTGCTGCACGCGGAGCACTAGCACTTTCTGGCGGATAACGGATTGTGACAAGATCCACGCGTGACGCGTCGTTCACTGGAGTGTACCAGCCAGCCGCCCAAGCTTCGCCACGGCTCCGAGTCGGAGCTTTCACGCTCTGACTGAATGGGCCGCGCTTCTTTGACGTGTCGAGTGGGTCGTCGAGTACAGTATCCAATATCCCGACGCATTCCGCCCACCCGACGACGATCATCGTCAGCGAAAAAGTACATCGTCACGATGTGCTTTTTCGAATCAACATGCACAGCGCTAATATTTAGAACTTCAGTTATTTACATACTAATTCTGACATGACATCATGTAATACAGTTTTTTAAACTATAAATAATTATTGATTTGTGTAAACAAATACACGAATTTATACGTGCTATCGGCTACCACAGGTTCAGGAAGAAGCGTTCGCTTGGGATGACCTGAGCTGCTGGACGTCTCCACCTCTCTGAACGCCTTGGCTACCCACCATGATGCGCGCCGCGATGGGGTCTCTGTCTGCCGTGTATGTCGGCGAAATTCGCCTTTTTTCGTGAGACAACAGCCCAACGGACACGTAAGGCGTTGCCGCGCGTTTGTGGGCCACGGGCGCTTCTCCGGCCGACGATGGGGCCAATTCAATGCGCATCAACATGTAGAGAGAGGCGACATCGCTTGATAACTCCTCCATGTGTTCGTGATGTTCCAGGTAGGGCGGGCGAGGTGGGCGGGGGCGCAGCTGGAAAGATCTGCTGCCCATCGCCTGGGAATCGTGTGAATTGGTTGTCGAGGCAACCGTCTTTGAACGGATTCCATCATGGGATATCCGCGACCCCTCACACAAGCAGAGAAGAAAGGAGAGGAGCGGCGTGCATACACCCAGCATTTGGCTTCTCTAAACCAGTTTGTTCGTTTTCTGCATCAGCGAAATTATTGCGGACGAGATCGAGTGGCGCCCGCTCATTTCGCTGGATAGCGCGCGCTGCTTCAACTCTGCAGCGCGACTGTGCGAACTGCCATCACTTGGGACCGTAGCGAGTTGGCTACGCGCGGACGCCCTGACAGGAATCATCTCGACGCTGCTGGATACAGCGTCGCGTACTGTGCAGTAAATTTAGCATGGCGGAGCAGTGTTAAAGAGCATACGACACGCGCCAGATGACCGCATGACAAGACATGGTGCGACCTGGAAATGGACAGACCGGAGGAGTTTACGTCCTGTATACGCCTCCGATCATTAGGAGAAGGAGAAGGGGCGCACGCGGCCAGAGCCGACTCAGACGCAATCGAAACCACTGGTAACTAGAGTAGCCCGCCGCAAGCGCAGTCGAGCGCAGTTGGCGCAAATGTCGGGGCCGACTCCACTACACAGTACTGTTCTGTAACGCACGTTGAAGGTACTGCACACTACTGTAGAGTACAACGTTTCGGTGAAATTTCAGCCCTCGCGCGGGAAGAATGAGTCGAAGATGCGTTGTGTTGACCGTGTTGACCGTAGGTGGCGGGTCTGCACACAATGTAAATTTATGTATCAGTGCGGTGCACCCCGGCTAAATTTTAGCGTTGCACTGCGGTTTTGGTGGCCTGCGGAGCACAAATGGATCTTTTCGGCCGCCCGCGCCCGGTTGCGTTCGCCACAGTGTACAGTACAGTACGCACACAATGATTGTGACAATCAGAGCGGGCGTATTCCTGCCTTCGTCGCATCTTCCTGAGGTTGAAGACGTTGATTCCCGCGCGTAAATGAGTTCGAAAGTCTATTTCCATTTTGTTGCTATTACTTTGCCACTTACCCTTCAAAATATGGTCGTATAGTACCTGATTAGGGGACCTTTTACGCTGAACACTATCAATCTTTGACGTTAGCGACGATTTTTGCGGGGTGTTCGAAAGCTGCTCGCGCGTTCTAAGCCATAAACCGGCCGTGAGGAGGCGAGAACGCCTTCTCTCAACTCTTCTCCTGTATTTTGCCCGGACAGCGATTTGATACTATCATGCACTCTGTTCCGCCGCGATCCTGCAGCCACGTGGAGGCTAGCTACAGTACGCATCTCGCCTCGCACACGCCATCAGGCGCGCGCATCTCGTTTCCCCCACCCGATGGCGCGCTGACCGACAGAGGGCGCTCCACATGCCGCCGTCCTCAGCTGACCGCGACGTCGTCCTCGGTTCAAAAGGATGGCCGACGCGTCAGACAGTCCCTTCTTTGCACGGCTCGGGTCAAGCTTGCAAGCAGGATGCGAGTGTCTTCTCCGCGCTCTCTCGCGCTCTGTAAAGTAAAATACAGGAATGTCCTGATGGCTGTATAGAGAGAGAAAGAGACCGGAAGGGGATGGAATTTCCCTCTCTTGCGATCGTCCTTGGCGCAAGTGTGTTCATGTATTACGCCCACCTGAAGGGCTTGGAGCCGAGCTAATAACAACCCTGTCCAGTGTGCTGGACTTCGAAGCACGGCAGTGTGTACGCAGCGTGGGGCCAGCCGCGTCGCGACTTGTTGACTGAGCCGAGTGGGGCGAAACCAAGGCCGTCTCCCGCCCCATCGTGGTGGACGAGCACTTTACAATTTGCTTCACCCCGCAAATATGGACTTCCCGACCAGCCCGACGACCAACGACGGCCCGTTCCTGCTGCCGGACCACCTGCGCTGCACCTACCGCAGCAAGGCCTGCCCCAACGAGCGCGCGCGCAAGCGCAACGGCACGGTGCACAAGCTCTGCCAGGAGCACCGCGTCAAGGCCAACATCAACCAGCGCAACATGCAGAAGCGGCTGCGCGCGCGGAGACAGCTCGAGCTCGCGACCGGCGCGCTGTCGACGCAGACGATCGAGTCCAGCGCCGTCGAAGCCTCTGCGTCGCCCTCGGCGACAACGATGTCCTTCCAGGACATGCTGATGGACAGCGAGGACGACGACTGGGCCATGTGCGATCTGGAGCCGCTGTGCACGCCCAGCGAGCTCATGCCCGAGGACCTCGAGGTGCTCCAGCTACTCTGGGACCAGCAGCAGGCCTCGACTGCTGCTACTACTACCACTACCATGGATATGGATATCGATATGGAGACGATAACTCCGACGTTCGAGCTCGCGCCGGCATTTACGCCCCCTCATCCAGCCAACACAAACGCGCCGCACTACACGCACTGCGCGGTCTTCTGAGCGCGGCGGCCTGGATAACAGGCTACCTTACGAGGCTGCTTCGCGGCACAGTACCCTAACATATTCGCATAAACCAAGATCCACACATCCTCATCGCTAGTTGCGTGTGCGCAGTTACCATTGCAGACGCTGGTGTTCCATGGACGCTCACAACATGAGGCTGATCGGCGCCACCCAAGACCCGTACGGATGACGTACGATCTTTCGCTGTGGCCTCAAGGAGGATGCAGTACCGCGGTGGTCATTTGGCGTCGAGCTTTTGGCAAGTGACTGCAGCTGATCGGACAGTTCTGGGCACCCTCCGGCCACTTCAGCCTCGCGTCAGTCGACTGCAGTGGGTTCAGTCAATCCGCCTCCAACCCACTTTCCATATCGGTTCTCATAGGATCTTGCAATAATCGATATAGCTGTTCAAATGATATCATTCAAATAGTTTTAGTTGATATATCACACCTTAAAACCGAATATGTCTGTATAGTTAGAAAATAGCTGACATGTACCCATGCGTCTCCTCGACAACCAACCATAAACCAAAGGCTGAGCGTCAGCACCCACTCGCGCAGCATAGCACAGTACTGTAGAGCTCTACGGTTAAGCTTCGCGCGCCCTTGCAAGCGCATCTAATGGCTCTCCGATGTACTGTACTGCTCCGAGTGTCATCCGCGGCATGCCCTGCGACTCTGTTGGCCCGCAACACCCCAGAGTGTGCCTGGTACACTTACGAGGTAATATAGCGTGACGGCAAGCACCGTATGCCGCGCTATGGTTGTTCGTGGTGTGACGCGGCGACCGAGCCCATTCGCCTGGCTTGTCGCCACGCGGGAAGATTTTCGCTGTTGGATGCATGCAGTACTGTACTGTACAGTACGTACAGTACTGTAGCCGCTATGTACAGTCTTCCCTCTGTTTTTCTACGTCTATAATCTTATCATACCCTTTGAAATATTATATCAATGTCAATGAAAGTCAAGCTTTTTACATAAATAAGTTTTCCTAAATGAAAATATAGAACCTTTGATTTTTTATAAGTACCACCTTCGTAGGAAACAGAGGGAAGACTGTACTGTTGGAGCCAGCCGTTCGTAACGAGCATCCTTCCCACTCGAATTTTCGGCGCCTTCTGTCCAGTAGCGAGGTCGAAGTGTCGAAAAACTTGCGCCTTACCTTGTACTGTACCAAGTGCTCACAGTGTAGTGCAACGATGAGTCACACCGAGAGCGGAGGTGCGAGCGGAGAGGGGGAATCATCATTGTGCCCGCGTCAACTTCGCGCCAGTGTTTGTTCCCAGATCCGCCCGGTCACCCCTTCCTCCTGTGGTGACGCCGCTGTGGTGGCGCACGGGCGTGTTCGACGCTGGATACTACACTTTAGAAGGAAGGTGGACCGCTTAGCGCTGAACAGGGCGGAACCTCACGAGCCGGCGCGCGACGGAAAACAACGTGCAGAGTGGGCTTTTGCCTGTGTCCGTGGTACTATTTGGCATCGTCTGGCTGTTTCAGGATTGTACAGCGCATACGGTAATAAATTTACGGTACTGTACTGTACTGTATGTTGTTTCCATACCAAGCTTTAGAATAAAATATAAGAGTCACTGGTGTACTACAGTATTCGACCAATGGGAAGTTGAAGTTGCTATTATAGAGGGTGGGGAAGCCGTGTGGATGAGAGGCGACGGTCAACGGGTGGCTCTCGGATCGGATCGGATCGCAAAAGGTCGGCAGGCGAGCACGTGACGGCGTCCGGGGGTGAGGAGCCTCGATCACTCGCCTTCCAGTCATCTCTGTCTTACTATATTAAAGAGACCAGCCGCCGCGCCAGTGCTTTGCTGCACAGGTCTTGCGCATGAACAAGCGGGTTCTGACAGTCAGCAGGGTGGTTTATCCCTGAGATCTTTCGAGGGTGAAAAGATCGCAGCTTCAAGTACAAGGTAAGTGAGCTTGCGCCATTGCAATGCGTAGCGGCGCCTTCAAACGGGGAGTAGGCGCGCTTTGAGAGCTGCAATGAGCCTCACGAGGCCAAAGCGGCCGACGCACGTAGCGGTTGCTGTGCAACGTGCGCTTGCTGATTAGCGAAGATGCGACCGGCGGAAGGGCACACCGCTCGTTAGAGACGTCGACGGAACCGTGCACACTGGATCGGGGACATGCGTGCAACTGTGAAGATGCTGTTCATTGCGTACATTTCGTCGTGCCACTGTTGACTCTTGGGCCGGCTCGCGCCACGTCATTCGGCGCAGAATCGCGCAAAAATGGAGATGGGGCGGGCGCGATACGACTCCTGTCAGCCGCGCACATATCATGTTTGGTCTCGCGCCGCCGCTTAGTAGGTGCGTTCTTAAAGGTCGGAAGCGCCGCCGGCGTCAGCTTCGGATTCGTGCAGTCCTCTCACTGGACACAAAGGCGCCAAGCGAGAAGCTACAGAGATTGTATCCAATCTTCTCGTGTACGGCCATCCCAATCCGTATCAATTTGATGCGGTGGAGCTAGATATAGAGGAGCAAAACAATCAAGTGTGCCAATTTTTATGCGATGCCACATTCAGTCGCGTCGAGGTCCTGGCAATTCGCACGGTGTACAGCTTGAGTTTACTCGCGTACGTCCCACTTGAGCGACTGGCGGTCAATCGCGAGCTGCTGGTCCTTCCCTGGGCGTCGACTCCGGCGAGACGATCGACGTGGCCGTTGCGAGGGTGGCGAGGAGGATGGGCGATTGTAATACAGTACTGTACATACTATGGCGCGTCTCGCTGTAATACACGGGCCAGAGCAATCAGCGCCAGTGTGTCAACATCGCGTTTCTTCGTTTGCGCTGCTTCGTATGCAGCGCCATCGTGTCTCATTGCTGAATTCGCCTCGTCTTGCACAGCCTTGGTCAGGTTGTACTGCTTGCAGGCGCCCTCATAAGGAGCCACCCACCCGGTGCAATGGCCCAGAACGCACACGCTCCGTGCTTCCCCCAGGAGCTAACCATCGTGCTGCCCAGCAGCGTGCGGTGCAGATACAAGAACAGGTTCTGCAACAGCCACCGGGCGACCAAGGACAACGGCGAGCTCCACTCCCTGTGCGAGGAGCACCGCGCCAAGGCGAACCAGAACCAGCAGCGGCTGCGCGATAACCACCGTCGTCGTCTGGCGCGACTGCTCGGTCAAGCTCAAGCGGGTGAACCTGCGGCGGACGCGGAGGATGGGGATCCGGACATCGATGTTGAGATGGAGATCGAGCCGCTGCACCCGAATGCGGACGGTTCTCTGTCGCCCAGCGACTTGCAAGAGCTCGCGGAGCTGTGGACGGACGAAGAGGACGCCAACTCGACCGAAGACGAGCAGAAGCGCGGCAATTGAACCAAGAGGTGGCGGCAGAGTGAGGGAATGTGAAACATGCTTCCTTTGAATCGATTACTTTCTCGGAGCTAACCCATGCGTATAATAATGATGATTGGCTTGGATATACTGGAGCATCGAAACAGAGCCGTGTTGCAGGGTTTAGTCGATTGGCAAAGGTCACGATCTCGTGGTGCTCTTTAACTGTCGAATAGCCCTCTTGCTGATTGGCTGTGGGCGGTTGAAGGCTGCTCTCCAACTGTGTGATTTTGCGACTCTCAGCTTCGTTATGTCAACAGTTGATGGGTCTTTTTGTGCGCTCGTCCACTATATCAGAGTGACGTGTCCAATGTGACACACGCAGCTGTACCGTAAGATACCCTTTCACCAAAAACACTTGAAAGTATGGACTTGATTTCTTGATACTGTACTGTAGGCCGATGGAGGATGCGAATGCGAGGAGCGGCGCGCCGCTTGGTGCACCCTTGTGCGCCTATTGGAGCAGTGTAGCTAACAACACGACAGCAGGGCGGAGCTTTGTCCTGGCCGTTCAGCCAGATACTGTACATGGCGCCACCTTCCTTGCAAGTTGTAAGCCACCGTACTTGCCACAAGAGTACAATTGAACGCACTCTCGTTGCAGGAACGTTCTTGAAGCCGTCTCGACCTGCGGAGTCAAGCCATTTCTCTCAGCCACCATCACTCGCACAGCAACTCGTGCGCATTTTCGTGACGTCCTGCGGCGGTACGACCGCGCAACACAACGGGGGTCACAAGAGTTTGACCCCCGTTTCATGGATTCCGACAAGGCCGCGCGTCGTCAGCTGCGGTGCGTGGGGACGCGGTCAAGGCTAACGCTTGATGGATTCCCGTGCGTTTCTACAGCCACAGTCATCACTCACAACTGCAGCCCCATCCCTCCCCCGCACTGCGGCTTGCTTAGGCGATGAAGCTGCCACGCGTTGGAGCAAATATATTTTGGGGCGATCGCTTCGTCCGAGAGGCAAACGCGCAGATGACTGCCTAGCACAGAGGTCCTGGGGACGGTTCTACTTGATATTTCACAGATCCTGCGTGCGTTAGGAGGGCGGTGGCGTGTCAAAAGATGGCACCCCGCGTCCTCGACAGGTTGTAAATTTGAGGAAGCGCATCACAAGACGGAAACGCCGAGAGATACTAGCACTCCATCCGACTCTCAATCCCACTTGCATGCGTTTACAAGTAGCACGCCCGCTTCGCCAAGCGAGCGTGTGATATATCGACCGGTCCGTCCTCGGCTCTTTTACGGTTGCAGTTTTACTTGCTGACAAAGTGCCGCTTTATTTTACACACCTGTCGGTTCACACACAGACATAAAGTGTCTGAACTGAAAGCTATTTTGTTATAAACTCCTGAAAGCACAGTAAATATACTTGTAAATTTTACTTGGGTACAATTGCCGCTCGATCAGCACTCGATTCGGGCTGCCTTTTCAAGCCGCTGGCTTGAATTCCCTGATGCCATTTTTCCTTCTCGATTGGGCGCTGGAATCGGCTACAAATTGCAGCTATGGCGACCGTGATATGGTTATTACGTCATGAACGCGCGCCCCAAAGGGCTCCGACGAGCTCCGATCGTGCTGCAGCGAAGCTGAGAGGTGGTCAGTGCGGGGGTGCGATGCCGTAAGGAATCTGTTCATTTCTAAATTTGCCACTTGACCGACGCTTCTCTGTCAATCAGCAGCGAAGTCTTCGCAACTGCACGCCAGACCGCCTCTGGTCCGCAACCAACCATGTCGGCCCACGTTCTGCCCGATGAGTTCCGCTGCTCGTACCCGTTCAAGTTCTGCAACAACCGCCGCGCCGTCAAGAAGTCGGGCGAGCCGCACAAGCTGTGCCAGGAGCACCGCGAGAAGGCCAACAAGCACCAGAAGGACCTGGCGACGCGTCGGCGCCAGATCAAGGAGCGCCTGGGGCGAAGCGGCGAAGCCGCCGCTGCGAACCGGAGCCTGGACAAGCGGCTTTCGTTCGCGGACATCTCGGATCTGCTGGACGACGACACGTTCCTGCGCATCGAGTGCAACGAAGACGACCTGAGAGCGATCGAGACGCTGCTGTCGGACTCGGACTCGGATTAGGACAGGGCGAGAAATGGGGGCGCTTGAGCCAACAGTGTACGAAGATAAATCGGAGGCGGAGATAGAGGTCAGAGGGCGCGGGACATCTCTCGGAAGCACGTCAACGGAACACAATAAACTGCATTTATCCATCACTGAGCTCTCGAAGCTGTTAGGACAAGAGCGGAGGTAATCGGTGCCGTCCAACTTCCCCAGGCCCGCCGACACTACTGCGGAACGGAACTCATCGATACCCGCCAACGTTGGAGTGGTTGGACACTTTGCCGATAAATGGATAACACGGCTGTAGGACGGTTTACAGGCCCGTTGGCTGCATGTAAATTCCAACAACAGGCGGATGGCTGTCCAATAGAGTGCGCAGAGCACGCGAAGTGGCGCTTCTGATACCTCGGTGGGTGTCTCCAGTAACAACAACGTTCGTGGCAAGTCATATTCGCATTCAATGCACCATCTACAGACTGATTTCATACGGCTCGCGCTTCGGCATACCCTTGATCTTGAGGTCTGTGGTGACTTCACGGGCCGGCACAGGCTCGAACGCGGTGGACGAACAGTCCTGCAGTATGTCGTCGATGTCCGTGAACGAAAGACCGCGGTTGAATGCTGCAGCCGCTTGGAACCTATGTGGCCGTTGCTCATGCTGAAGCCCACGCTGCGGCTGAAGCTGGAGCTGGTAGGGGTGGCAGCGTCGCTGCTGCCGCGCGTCTCTGGGGGCAGCGCCTCGCTCTTTCCGGTGCTTCTCCTGGAGACGCTTCTGGTTCAGGTTGGCCTTCTGCCGGTGGAACTCGCACAGCTTGTGCAGTGCGCCCGTGGTCTTGAGCGCGCGCGGGTTGTTGCAAAACTTGAAGGCGTACGAGCAGCGGGCGGCGGCGGGGAGGACGCTACTCTGGTCATCTTGGACGTTGCAAGTCGTCGCACAGCTCATGGTCGGCGCCGGTTCGGATGGAGTCGATCGGCCGGATCAGCGACAGCAAATGCGAGAGGTCTAGCGATCGAATTGGAGAGTGAGGGACGCTTCAGTACACTGGATTCGGCCGTGCCTGTACCGAAATCGTTGACGTGCACATTTCGCGAGGGACAGTAGATACCGTCGTCGTGATACGTTGATTCGTGCCTCTGATATAGCAAATCAGAGCCCTCGATGCTGGAATCCCTTCGTTGCACCATACAGTACACAAGTGAAAGCATCAAGAAAGTGATCTTGACGGGGGCGAGCTCCACACTAGGTACAGTACTGGAATTATAGTGTAGTACACTGGAATTTCCACTTCGGCATTTTACGTCGCAGTGTGGCACATGGCTACACCTATTCTGTCGTATATCAGTATATAATCGACAATGGCAATACATAAACACGCTGTGTACTGTATTAACGGGATGTTTGCGGTAAACGTACTACAACTAATTAGGATAGTCCGCCCCTGCCAGCGGCCATTTCCTGCACCTTCCTTGGGGTTTGAGCCAAGTTTGGACGCTACACCATGGGATGGGCGCCCGCATGTGAAGTGCACTACAGTAGGTACACTGCATGTGAAATGCCGCCCTAAAGAATCAACGGCCCGTTCTGCGAATACCTCGTCTCTTGTGCGCCGGTGGCTGCGAAGCACAGCTTCGAAGCGCATGCGAAATGAGCGAGAGCGCAAAATACAGTAGTACGCGGTCCAAGGGCAAAACCCAGAAGCCTCTTGTCACGGTCACTGGCAGTCTCCGAAGAACGAACGCGGCCACGGGGAGCTCAGCAATTCGGCCAAGGACTCTGCTGAACAGTTCAGTATCGTCCGAGCCCGGGATCGCAAGACTTTTGCATGTCGGTCCTTCGCTGTTCTTTACCGTTGCTGCACATGCTGAGTTCAGCATGTGGCACCAACCGCTTCGACTCGACGAGGCGCAGAGCGACTGCTGGCTGAGGCTGGTGTCTGCCTGCGCCCCAAAATTTCGCGCGGCGACTCGTGGAAGGAATTTTATCAACACCTCAAACAAAACGGTCACCATTTATCAAAACCTCAAACAAAAATGTCGCACTTATTGTTCTGACATGGGATTGGATGAAAAGCAAGTTGTCCGAGTGGTGGCGTGGTCGGGGGGAGAATCTCACCGGATCAATCAGTCGCGAATCCGCAAGGTACCGGTACAGTAAGGGGGAATCGGCCCTGCCGCTCCCGTCCACCACGACCCGCGACCACCCACGCTCCCGCCGTGCTCGGAACCGCTCGGCGACGTGCTGTCAAGTCGGGCGCCACCCGCCACCACCACCCACGACCACCCACGCTCCCGCCGTTGGGCGGCATGATGTCGACACGAGCGCTGCCCGGACCCGCCCACCACTCACGCTCCCGCAGTGCAGCGCCACAGGGGGCACGTACTACGCTCATCCATCGGTTGTCATCGACGATCGACCGTGCGTCGCAAGCGGTACATATATTCCTTTTTCTCATGGCGAATGTGCAATGTGTATTCTAATATTGACGTGTCTGTGTTGTGCGTACATCCGCTTAGCTATTGTAGAGGTGGCCAACCGACATCGCGGCGAATGGGCTTCCTCCTACAACGTATCGTCCGCCCGACACGCCTTCCACTTCCTCGTCGTCGCCGGCACCTCGCTGCGGACACCGCGAGGCGTTGTGACCGGTCTCTTCACTCACGCTGCACCGGTACGGCTTTCGCTTCAGCTTGTTCTCGCCGATGAGATGTTGTCCAAGCGCGGACATGACGTCGTCAATATCTAACGATAGTGTTGCCGCCGATATGTTCGACAGGTCTGGAGCTTCACGTGCTGTATTGGCGTACGCCTCGAGCGGCGCTCCTGTTCGATCGGCCGCTGGTGCTGTGATGGTAGGCCTTTCACCTTTGCTCTTGAGTCGCTTGTTTTTCCGGCTGTGGTCCTTCGATTTCCGACTGACATTGGTCGGGCGACCTGCCTGGCGATATTTTGGCGGGGGCTTGATATCGTTTGCCACCTGCAGGTCGCACTCGAGCGGTATCAGGATCGGCTCGTTCTCGTACACTTGCGAGTAGTTGTCAACTAGGTACGACGGATGAAAGATGCTCTCGATGGTGCTGCGGTCTGCTGTACGTTGGTGAAGGAGCACGGCTAACACGTGGCGACATGGCACTTGTAGGAGCTCGCGGGTGACGCAAGGAGAGCAGTGCTTTGTGCTCAAGTCGACGAGGTACCGTTTCGGGGCGTTTGCGGCGGCAATGGCTGGAGGCGTACTGCGCTGTGCGGCCGCGGAGTTGCCAGCACTCGCGCCTTGATCTATTGGGCACGGTGTTGCTGGAGGCGGTGGTGGTGGTGCAGTCTTCTGAACGGTAACGTGCGCTTCCACAACGTGGAATAAAACCTCTGTAGTTTTCTGCACGGTCAGCGAGGCCACCTTCAACATCTCACCATCAACGATCTGCTTTGCCCTTGATGTGATGTTGCAGCACGCGGCCTTCCAGCGACAGCTGCGCGCACGCCCCCTTTTCGCTACGTCGATCGCTCGCTCGCACAACGCGACAAGCGCTGCAGGAGGGAGCATGGCGCGCACGCCGTTCCAGTTGAACGCGTTGTTCTCGCCTTCGTTGGCACTTGTGGTACGTGTCCCAAGCAGCGGTACAGCCCTGCCGTACAGGTTTGATGAGCTCCAACGCACGTTAACAGTCTCTGTCTCGACAGGGGATGTCACCATGTTACCGAATCGCGTCCACGTGACTGGATGTAGCGCTCCGAGATAGTCGGAGACGAACTCCTCCTTGGTCCCCACTCCACGCCGAGGATTCGGGAAGGCTCGTCGTATCTCCGCGAGCGTTCGGTCGTAACGGTAGAGGGTGGGCAAGGCCTGCAGCTTGTAAATGAAAGGGCGGATGCTCGTGATGTCAGGCTCGACTCCTTTGAATCGGTCGATTGTGTTGGATTCGATGTGGAGGGAGCAGAACTTAATGTTGATCTGGATTCCAATGCGCGAAAGAAGCACCTGAGCGTCGAGCTGCTTCCCGCGGTCTGTGAAGAGCGCCTTGTCCTCGAGCCCAATGCCACCGGCGACACAATTCGCGTAG